>JAWNNI010000152.1:0-180097 GCA_035043065.1 Hirtodrosophila confusa | reverse complement strand
TACATATACATATGCATATACATATACATATCATTTATGTATCTTCTCTACAATATTAGGAGATCAGTCTGCTTAAACATATTTTGTATATGATGTACTTATACTAACGTAATTAGACTTTGAATTATACATGCTTACACTTACACATACATTGACACACACCTATGGATACGCGTATACATACGCGCATATGTGTATGTAACTTTTATATTATAGTTCACAGGCTTGGGGTAATACTCACGCTAATAATGACGTTATTGTAGTCTAATTAATGAATACTCTATGTATAAATTATATCGTCGTTGCAACTTGTTGTTCATTTGTATTTTGTACTTTTATTCATTGCCATGAATTTGTCAAATAGTCAAACAGAGAATATTTTTAAACTTAACAATCTCAAAAACACAACGATTCAGACCGTTCAACAAACTCAAGTCTCCAGAATAACGTCAAATATTTTGAGAGCACGCATAAAAAGATAGAATACATAAAAATCAGTTTATTCTCGAGAAATTATGGCCGCATGTCTGTATATATGTGGGCATATACATATATATGTATACATAGATATGTACATGAATGTGTACATGTGCGTCTCTAAATACATACATACATAGGTGTATTCGAATGTTCATCATGTACTCGTATATACATACATACATACATACATACATACATATGAATATTTAAATACGCTCTCGCATTGTGCACACACATTTAGTGAAAATATTTACATATGTATGCATGTATTCGTATTTATGTATGTATGTAAATATACTTGCATGCACACATACGTATGTACATACATATGTATAACTAAAATGCTCTCTACAAGTAATATATTATTAATTTATAAGTGTATGCTCGGATCGGGTCTTTATTCGAATTTCGTTTTTCGTTTTTAAACTCCATGAAGTATTTAATTGTAATTTATTCTGGATGTTCGATTATTCCGGAGCAGTGCGTTTGTCGGGGGATCTCTAGGGTCCAACAATTGTTCAGCGCGTTTCAAATAACTCGGATAAGTAGTCAAGCCGGTAAAACTGACAGTATCGACATGTGTCTGTATCTACAGGGCACTTTCCGCGGTCATAACCAATACAAGATAGTACTGAGGATGCAAGTTACTTGGGCAGATAGTCATTCGCAAAATTAGTGTATTGCTTTGTAAACTACTATATACAGCCGACTGACCTGCCAAACTTATTTCAAATTATAAGAGAGACTAGAAAGCTCTGCGTTGTGCTTTAATCATTTTGCAGGCAGCCATGTGCCAATGCCATAAACATCATTAGTAAGTAGACGTAGTTCTCAGAAAAATGTGGTATAATAATATTGTGCAATGTCTGTACCAGACATAAAGAGGCATCTTCGATATTAAGAGACACTTGTATATACATATGTACACATATTTTTGATCAGCAGAAACAGACAGAAACAGATCGATCTAGCCCTGTCCACCTCTCTATATCTAGAGAGTAGACTATGAGAAGACTCTTCGAGATTCTCATACTATACGATATTAGGATCACATAAAATGGGTAAAAAGGCCAAGGGCGTACATATATGTAAATGTATGCAACATGCAGAAGGACACATATCCGACCCTATAAAGTAAATATATTATTAATCAGCATCAACAGCCGATCGACCTTTCCCTGTCCATCGGTCTGGCTCATGTCTGTCCGTCCGGACTCCGGATGATCGCGTCGATCTCAGCAACTAGTAGTAGTAGTCGTAGCTCATTTATTGCTTATCGTTGGCTTGGCCTTTGTTGCCGTCAGCCTAAACGAGTATGATAATTTTTCCTATCTTATAATTATTACAATTTTCAAAACAAAACCAGAACAGGTTCATTGAATAAATATATGTACATAATAAGCTAAAGCTTTTAAAGAGAGTATGTAAGGAGAAGACTATGTGTGACTAATGGGTACGCATATTCTAGTAGAATGACCCATCTTCTATCCGTGGCTAGAATGACCATCCATCTTCTATATTGCAGAGCGTGGCTAATGTATGTTGCCAGGCCAGCCTAGTTTCTCCAATTGAGCAGAGATGTGCCTCTTCCTATGCGAGCGTTTCCCGTAGAATTGGACATCTACACAAGAAATGCTCCGTGTCCTTGCGTTCGTTGAGGTCGCACAGCGTGTGATAGCCAAAACTCAGCATTTCCACTCGACTCTTAAATATTGGGGCGATTGCCCCATGTGTTCCGATTATGTCTTGGAAGTAGTTATTTTCGTCTTCTTGCTGGTGTCTCCCAGCTTTGCCTCCAGCTGGAGTCTTTGCAGTCTGTCCAGACTGTTGTGTTGAGCTTTTCAGGTGATATTTGTCATAATCATCTGCTAGCGCTTGCCATTGATGGAAACATTGTTCTACTCTATTGAGCAGGTATTTAGCTACCACTTTTGGGTATCTATGGTCCGCCATTTTATAAACTATTTTAATGTAGCCGAAATTCAGCTGGAGTGTGCATGTAAATAAGGGCGATAATACTGTTTCCGTGTTTTGAGGCGGATAAAATATTCTTTTGATGAAATATCTTAAGCTTTTCTCCACATCTTCATACGTCTCGCATCTCCAGACCTGGTTTGCCTAACAAGTGATGGCCTTTACTGTTGCCTGGTACATTTTATACTTTTTGCTGGGATTTATATTTTGCCGTTTGTAAATAGTATTCCATGTGCTGCTGATTGCCATTCTGGTGCCTTGAGAGCAGAAGCTTCTAAATGCTTTTCAAACTTCACTACAGTGAGTGTAACCCCTAAGTACTTGTACGATTTCACTACCTCGAGTGGTGTACCCGCTAGGTTCCTTTACTCGTTGTGAGCACGTCCTCCTCTGCTATTTCGTACTACCAGTACTTTAGACGTCTCGCTATTGATGCCTAAGTTCCAAGTCTCGCAGCAGCATGGTATCGCACTTATCCTCTTTTGTAGCATCTTAGGACTCTGTGTCAGCATATATTAGAGCCTTGAACTTTTAATTTCCCATCTGTACACCTCCTGGAATCTTCATCGCAAAATCATCCACAAATCGGGTAATAAGTATTGGACTCATCATACATCCTTGTATGATAAACTGGTTTCTTTGAAATTGTTCGGAAACCATCCAGATCATTGCAGCATTGTTACTGTAAAGACTGCACAGTACCTTAATCATTTTCGTAGATACTCACCCGCTATCCACTGTTGAGTATCCTTCCCTAAAGCCCATCTGGTTTTCGCTGAGTAAGTGATTTTTGTTTACAAAATTAGAGAGCCGAGCCAGTAATACAGATGCAAAAAGTTTCATAGATGACGATAAGAAAGAGATTCCTCTGTAGTTCTTGCACGTCTTTAGGGACGCCTTCTATACTCCCTGTATTCAATTTGTGCTAATGTATGCAACAGGCCGAGTATCAATAGCCGAGCCGATTTGGACATATTCAGTACTGCAGAGCGGGGGGAAGCAGCAGCCGCCACTTATTACAACAATCTTGCTAGTGCTTCTCCAAATTGTTTGTTTTCCGTTTGGATCGTGTCTCGTCTATTATGACAGTTCGGTAGTCACTGTGCTTCAAAAATCTTTGCGTGGGTGGTTGGCGAACAACTGATCGACAGGTCATGGCGAATGGCTTTTGTCAGCTGGCTTTGCTGCTCTTGCAATCGAGTGAAAGAGAGAATTCCAATTCCAATTTTTGTTTTGGAGCTGATTTTCGGCATTCTATACTTTGTTTCGAGTGAACTAACTCTCACACACACACCTGGACAAGAAGTGATATTTATTTTCAATAAATTAGGCCGCAATTCCTGATTCAGGTCTCCACTGACAATGTGGGAACAAACTAAGTCGCCTGTGCAGTCAATCGAATCGACTTTTATTACAATATTATCCAGTTACACTCACAAATTTTGCCAATTTCACGAAGTCACACAGCAACTCGTCCATTCAACATTCAACACCAAGTAATCTCTGTTTTCTCAGCAACTACAACAGCTAGAGACCCCAAATTTTTAATGCAGGTTCCTGTATACCGTATGCAGCTCAAGTTTGTTTCAGATTTCAGATATTCCCTTCGCAGACGGTCAGACTGATCAAGAATCTACATTTGCACAGATTTAATGACTGTTTTTACCCATTTTATGGGTACAGGGAGTATAAAGTAGTAGTTTGTTGTACTGATCTTGACAGTTTTCGAGCATGGTGTCGGGTAAATTTATTAAATCTTATTTGTGGTAAGTGTAACGTAATGTCTTTTATAAGCGAATGCCCTTTTTAAACAATAATATTCTTAATGGTAAGCCGCTTGTTCGAATTGAGTCGGTTGATGATTCGGGCAAAGACATTTTAAATAACAAGATATCCAACGCAGAAGAAAAAAATGTCACAAGGGAACGCTTGTTTTTCGCGAAGCCGCTCTCTGGGCTCGAAATGATCGCGCGATCGGCCGCACTACTTTGAGAGCGTAAAATGCTAAAAATTGAATGCGCTCTCAGCCTCATCGATAAAAGTCTGCACACAATTCAAAACCCAAATGCAATGCGAGATTAGCGCGCGTATATATGTATATCTACGCACTCGATCTCTTTCATAGTTGTTTTGTCTCACTCTACGATTCGGCCAGCAAGTTTCACAATTCAATTTCAGTTTGAGTCCAAGTTTCATGTCACTTAAAATATCTTTGGTTTGAGTATCCTTTTAGATCCCAAGCTTAAGTTTGACAAGCATATCTCTTCCACCGCTAATCGTGTCTTTGGTATCCGGGGTTTCATAAGGCGTTGCTCTAAAGAATTTAACATAACCTCTTTATACTTCTCTTGTTCGACCTATTCATGAATATGGGTCTTGTATTTGGTGTCCCCAATACAATGCACTCCGGGGTCTTAAATGTAATCCTAATACTGGCTTGCCTTCTTATCGTTGTAGACTTTTACTAATAAGTCGTCCTTCTCTTTCTGATCGTGGACCCATGCTTGGTGTAATTTTCTTACACAAATGTCTCTTTTCATGTCCGCGATTTTTCGTAACCGCATGTTATGTGGCGCGCCTCTCGGTCGGTTGGGCGGGAGGTGGGTTGCATTTATGCTTGGTCCGCGCGTTAACAAGCCCGTGCTTGGTGTCTTTGGGCTAGTTGTATGTATGTACTGTACGTTAGTACATCAGCGTCCCTGAATATAGACCAACAGATCCCATGCAAGCCGAAGCACCGGCCGTGGGATTGTAGGATGAGATGCCATAAGACCTTTTCAAGCTGAAGTATAAGCTTCAGGAAGGTGTGTGTAGCTAAATATGCAATGTAACTATCTGATCAGAGACATAGCTAAGCTGTTAAAGCAAGACACAAGTCGAAGTTGACCAGAACCGTTTATGGTGCAGGAAGACACACAATACGAGAACATTTAAGGTTGGATGAGAGGAGGATATTGTGATGATATCAAACTGGGAAAATGCAGTAGATCTTAGTCGATTCGACGAAACTATAATATAATCTATAAGGATTTAGGAAAAAATGCACATGGTGAAGAAGTAACTCAGAATACTCACTGCTCTCTTAACGGGACACTCTAGACTGAGAAGCTACCTTAGTAAACTAGGAATTGTGAGCAGAGGGACATTAAAATTCTGATTTCACGTACTAGCAGAATGCAGTGCTCCCTGCCCCGTAAAAGAAATACGCTTCTGGGGAAGTATATCTTCATAAGACTCTGGCTACAGGAACTCTCAACCCGACTTAAATCCTTGCATTCGCACAGGAATTAGGCTTACAGGGGGTATAGATCTTTTTACACTAGCCCTCTATTGATAAAAAATAATGAATGCAGTCTCATTGTGTACATGTCCGCGGCTCAGCACCCCTGAGTCCAAGTCATTTTGAAGCTTGAATAAATAGAAACTCTTAGATTCACAAAATATCTGACCGTTTGCAAAGTCTATTTTGGTTAAATTTATTTATGCTTTATTTTGTTGTTGATTACAATTTGCAATATAGTAATTGTGTGTACTAAGTAATTGAAAGCACTCGTACGTTTGTACAATGTACAAATATGATGAATATACAAAGTATTTATGAATGTACATAGTATGTACTACTTACACATGTACACACTATCTGTATGTCTGCATATTTAATAACCAGCATTAGCAATAGACTATATTCACAGCCAATTCGTAAACGTACAATAAATATTGTTTCAATTTTTGCACATGCCCGTTGCCTTATGACTATTATTGTACTAAGTAATAATATTATTAAAAAAGACATCTCTCCTTTGCATGTACAAATACATATGTACAGTACACATGTATGTATGTATGTATGTATGTATGTACATACATAAGTATGTACTTATCTATAATATATAATAATATATTTATTTGTTTGTTTGTAACTGACTGGTCGGCACTTCTATGTAAAAACTATGTGTAATGACCAGTATATGGTAAATATAGACTTACGTATGTATATGTATCTATATGCCTGTTAATACATACATATGCATGTACATATGTATGTACATACACACATCGAGCACATAATTGATTACTCCGTATGTACACACACAGATATATCCTTCACAAAGTCGTTTACCTATCATACATGTGTGTATGTACATACTACACACATGTGTATGCATTCTTGTACATATGTATGTATGTAGTGCATGTCATACATATGTCATACGTATGTATGCACAAATGTGCACTGCATTTGTCACATTTGTTACTATGTCTAATATTGTCACAATTAAGAATTAAGTTTACATATTCGTTTTCATGCGTTCACGTACGTACGTACATATCGATGTACATAAGCACATGTACATGTGTATAAATACTAATATAACCTTACGTACATATGTAGGTATGTGCATTCGCATAAGAAGAGTCTCTAACATGTATGTCATTAGTCTTTATAGTTACATGATTTCCTATTTAATAAATACATTGTATATTTAGTTCTCACATGTTTATGTCTATATGCTAATGTCCTTATGTACGCAAATACATACATACATATATACACATTGAATGTACAAATGTATGCACCTAGTATAAGCTGATGTTAAGCACTACTGTGTGTATTGCCCAACACTTCAATTGAAGGATTATGAATCATATGGCCAGATGTCTATATAAGTTTATATGTACTCATATACATATATGTACTCCTATGTATAATTAGTGCCGATTCTATGAATCGATTTCGCTATTTCTAAATTTCCTACTCAATTAATAAACTAATTTGTTTTTAAAAATATGTGTACAAATAAAACATTTAAACTGTGCTCTAAATTTGCAATAATTTTCACATTTTTCACGAGTTTTCTTGAGAAAGGATAGTTCTGGCCATACAAGTGTACATATGGTATGTATGTATGTACCTGTTCTTACATAGGTATGTAGTTGGAGTTATTACAATTATCATATTAGTAAGGAATCGCAGTTGCAGTTTGATTATTAATTTGCGTAGCCTTCAATATTACAGTACTTATATAGTTTTAATCCGATCACTATGCCACAACATTCCCTATGGAACTGAAAGTTGTTTGATTTGTAAGATCGTGAGCTGAATCAGATTTTCAAAACATTCAACAGGACAGAGCAGTTTTTAAAATATTGATTTCCCTATCATCGGATTTAATATAGCTCTTACCTTAATGCATTCTATATCTGTGGTTCCAAAAACTGGTTGCAATGATGATTGCGGATAATTCTAGAATATGTATTGTTTAAATTGAGATATTTCAATACAATTTTTGGCTTTGACGTATTTTACAACCTTATCGAAGATCTTATCCAACAATTTAGCTCTTGCTCAGTCCCCAATAGGAAGGAATACATTGTGCTTGACCATCTAAAAATGTCACTCATCTCCTGCTTCACTCAATTAAGCTTTAAAAATTAGTTGGAAAACAAAAATATATAAATGTTGATACCAAAATTGTACACCCATTTCGCGCCCGTTGGGTTGACATGCCCAAAATCGGTGAGACATTTGCCGAATTACTTAATATGAGCTTAAAGTTGATCAGACGAAAATGAAAGTGTTGCCCACAAAGACTTAGCCTCCCATTTTCCGATTAGGAAGAGTTATGTGTCGAAAATGAGTTTAATAATAAACACACAAAAATATTCACGATTTATATGTTGTTAAAGTGTTCCAAAATTTCATCTATGTACATCTACATCTATATATATCAAGGAAACAAGTAAGAATGCACTAGTCGCGTGTACCTGACAACGAGACTCTCTGTAGCTAGGTCTAAAACTTCCAAGCCCATCTTCGTACACTTACACATATACGTAAAAAATGTAAATGTAAAATGTAAAATGTTTTTATCGAATTGCGGTGGTGCGGGGGGAGATATCTGCAATCGGAACAAGCTTCATCTGCGTATGGTATACAGGAACTTACATTCCAATTTTGGTGTTTTGTAGTTGCTGAGATCGACGCGTTCATCCGGACAGACAGACAGAGGGACATGGCCAAATCGAATTTTCTTTGGATACTGATCAAGAAAATATATAGAGACATACATTTGCACAGATCTTATACCCCCTTTTTACCCATTTTTTGATTATTGTCCGATTGGCTAAAACTCATTTCCAAAACTTTACCAAAAATAAAACCGATGTTAGAAATTGTACTCCAGTCCGTCGCGACGGGCGGGAAATTGGGATCAAGGTGAAATGGGTGACATTATTTGTTTCCTATTTTTTAGATTTTCATAGCTCTATACAAAAGAAAATCATTCGGCTCAACTATTTAGAAAAGGCTAGTCCCACGGGTGGGAAAATTGTGGTGCGCTATTGTTGTGTATTTTTTACAATTGACGAAAGTAGTCAAATTCAACATAATGCATTTTAATCTAATCATTTCGCCGGGCATCGCTGGCGTTTTACCAGGTAGACATAATATGAAACTGTTGTGAAAATTGCACATTTCTTGCCCTCACGCTGAGCTATGTTTTGACGTCCACTCAGTCTGCCAGGACAAACGTTTTATACTATGTATATAGATGGTATAAAAATAGAAATTCATATTTTTGCTCATATGTTTATAATTTCCATTAATACTTATCTAATTGATTTTGATTGGTCAAATGTGCTATTTTCCAAATATCTTCTAGTATTAGTCGTCGATATGGTTGTAAAAAATGTCTAAAATGTTAATTTGATTGTATTTCAATTCCCTTAATGAACTGTAATGATCTTTATAATCACTTTCCAGTACCACAGATATGTAGATATATTACAACAAAAGCATATTTTCTTAAAATCGACAATTTGAGAACATTGTTAATATCATTATTACTGTTATACTATATTTTTGACTGCATTCAGCTCAAAATGTGTATGAGAAACAACAAGCAGTTTCCCGGGATCGCATATTTTGTGAGTCATTGTTATTAAGACTGGTTTCCTGAGATAACCATCATGGTACCCTACTTATAAAGGTTCAGTTATTGGGTAACAAATCTGTTCGGTTATCAATATATTTCATACAGAATAAAATATTTTTATTGTTACTTAAATAATACACATGTTGAGTGTATCAAATGTCTATATAAAAAAAACAAGAGCAAACATGTCGAATGTAAAATGAATAAGGCTTTAAAGCACCCGGGTTAGGCGTGCTCTCATTTCTCGCTCACATGCACATGACTTTTACACTATCGTAAGTCCTCAATTTGTAAATATATGTTTTGTAACCCTATCGCAAATTTTAATTGTGCATCGCTTAGAGCGATATCCGGTGAGTCTTGATATTAAATGGAAAATAATAAATATAAATAGATATATTTCTTGCTTTACATTTTGGTTTATTTCAAATCAGTTATAACGATTCGATAATAAATCCATTCGGAAATGGGAGCACGCCTGAATAACTAATTTATTTGTTTCGAAAAGTTTGCATACTACAAATACATATGTATTTGTGATTGAATGTACTATGTACATGAGTACATATGTATGTTTTGACCTTAGCTTATGCCGAGTATTACCAGACTACCGAATATTTGCACTACAGCCATATGTACAAATGTACATAAGTAAACTTATATTATAAACTTATCAAAAAACTTTGATTTTTCTCAGAGTGCTCGCAATAGCATCTCTGAATGAATACATAGTATACGCATTCTTCACATGTACATATTATTTGTAATTTATATACCAGCAGATCGTTTGATCGTTATCAAATACTTGATCGGATACAGTCGTACTGCACATGAATCTAGATAGTATGTACATGCAAATGTTGGAGTTACTATGCACTTAACAGATTACCTAAATACGTACTTTCGAATATAGATTTGAACTGATACGTTGTGTGTACATACATATGTAGAGTTAAACATGCTCGTATGCATGTATTTGTCATTAGACCATCGACAAATTCACGCATACTCGTATAGATGTGTGTACATAAGTACATTCGCAGTTAAGACCACACATCCGAAATAAATGGATATCCCTGCTGAGAGGTTACATATGTACATACGCACGTGCCTATGCATGCCTATACATATCTATGTATATGTACATCACCGCATTGAGAAACATGCATGCTAAGTACAAAGGTAATTTAGCATCTGTACATATGTATGTATATGTACTTCATACATAACATTAGTTGCTGGCAGATTTTGAATTTACATTTACATTACATTACAAATACTTCACTAACTTAATGTTTTGTTATGTACAGATCCATATGTTTAATCTATAAACTTACTGAAGTACCTATGTATATATGTATGTATTTAATACATATACATATATGTATGTATATATATGCATTATACGCAACTTGCATATTTACGGCTTGCCCAAAGCCCAGTCATTTTTCACGTTATTATGTTGTTAAATCACGATACATAGTCACGGTTCGGATTTGCTGAGTATTCATCTGTAAATCGTCCCGTTGCTACAAGCAAACAAAATAAATCATTTTCAAATTTGCATATTCGTAATTAAACTTATATACTATAGGTATACATGTTTCGTAAGTGCTAACTAAACAAAGTGAAGACTTAAGACTAGCTTACTAAATAAATCACTGGATAGAAACTACATCTACTAGCATTACAAAAGACCGTCTATCTTCGGCGTGCCAAAGCCATATACTTTAGCAGCAAAGCTTTTTATACAAAAAAATTTGTATAAGCAAAAAGTTTTCCATGCAAAAACTCATTTTCACCCAATCGTTCCTATGGCAGCTATATGATATGGTGGTCCGATCCGGCCGGTTTTTGCCTGCATCAAAAAGAAGGATCTGTATTAAGTTTCATTACGATAGCTTTAAAACTGAGAGACTAGTTTGCATAGAAACAGACGGACAGACTGACATCGCTATATCGACTCGGCTATTCATGCTGATTCAGAATATATATACTTTGTTGAGTCGGAAACGTCTCCCTCAGTCCATTACACATTTTGAAAAAAAATTATTACCTCCTCTGCTAGGATATCAAAATCTACCTTCTACTTCATTTTACTCGTAGTTCATTTTATTTTACGCAAATAATTCAAGGAGATCATCAGTAGTCTTCATATGAAAACTGGTGTCTCTGGATATTAAGATGTTGACAACATTTTTATTGAGTAGGTTGAGGGGGAAGACACGGACGGACAGACAGGCGGACATTGTACAATCTCATTTTAGTATTTTTTTAAGTAAGAATGCTCTAGTCTAGTATACCGGACTACGAAACTCCCTGTACCCAGGTCTACAACTTCCTAACATATCTTCGTACACTTAGACTAGAATGACCAAATTATTATACATGCTATATTCCAAAGCTATATCTTTAAAATTGTTACTGTACAACGGTTTTTATTGAAAAGCGGGGGTGTGGAGATCTCGGATCTAATAAACTTGAACCTTCATTCAAAATTTGGTGTCGCTAGCTCTTAAAGCTGCTGAGATCCTTGCGTTCATACATACGGACGGACAAACAGACGGACATGGCCAAATCGAATTCTCTTTTGATATTGATCCCGAATATATATACTTTATAGGTTCAGAGATTTCTCTTTCTGCCTGTTACATACATTTGTACAGATTTAGTACCCCCATTTTAACCATTTTATGGATACCGGGAGTAAAAATAGGGAACAATTGTGTTTTGTAGCTTTATCGACGCACGTGCTTATGTACTATTTATAAATTAAAGATATTTGTCGAGACAATACTTACAATCTTCCATTAATATAACCTGTGCATTTTCTATATTTGTACTAGCTACAGAGTGCGGAATTAGGTTGAACTCGTCTTCTGTGAGTGAAGTGTTCCATCGGGACCTGGCACTTGACCGGTGTGCGGATGACACAGCCATAGTTGGTGTTGAGTATAGGCTAAGGTTTGTTGGACTAATAACACCTGACATTGTGGAAATTGATCCGGCATATCCCAACAACTGAAAATGTGATCATTTTTTTAATAATATTATTCAACAAGTAAGAATGCTATAGTCGAGTATACCCGACTACAAAACACCCTGTACCTGTACCCAGGTTAAAAATTACACATACACAAAAGACGCACACACACGAGCGACAGCTCGAGCGCAGCGCAAGCGAGGCATTTTAAGTGGTAGCTGTGCTTCTTCTCCCCCCCCACGCTACATCACTGAATCTTGTTTGTTGAATAACTTCCGTGTTTATTGTCCGATCGACTTGAAATTTGGACAGTAGATTAAGAGTGACTAGAGAGTTGTACATGCCAAATCCCAAAGCTGTATCTTTAAAGATGTTGGTATAAAACGTTTTTTATCGCATTGCGGGGAAACGGGGGAGATATCTCAAATCTAAAATAAACTTGACCTGCTCCCGCTATACACAGCTCTTATAGTTGCTGAGATCGACGCGTTCATACATACGGACGAACAGACGGACAGACGGACATGGCCAAATCGAAATCTCTTTTGATACTGATCAAGAATATATACACTTTATATGGTCGGAGATGACTCCTTCTGCCTGTTACATACTTTTGCACAAATCCAATACCCCCTTTTACCCATTTTATGGGTACAGGGAGTAAAAACGGGGGAGTAATAAGGGCATTAATGTGTTTGCTATTGGCGTCACTCCTTACTTCTAACAAATGCAAATTTTTAAAGCCATGGGAAACTGAGAGGGGCGTCTGTACCAAGGAAAATTATTTCTAGTATAACTTTTGTATTTAATATCCAGTCAGGATAAACAATATGCTCTGAAAATCAATCGGACTAAAAAGAAGTGGTCTGAGAATGTATGTATATTAGGAAAGCTCATTTAGGCGATAGGCAGACATGGCTTGATCGACTGAGGGCCTGTCGATGATGCTCAAGATTATGTACACTTTATGGGTTTGGAGATGCCTGTTCCTTGGCGTATATATAGACAACTTTAATAGTACTAACTCTCTACTAAAGTTTTAGGGTATCAAAGTTACTAAGAGTACTCATCAACTAATCAAACCTCTGCTTAAATAGAAGCAAATCCAGACTGTTTTGGAAGCGGGGAAGCCTTTAAAGTGCTTGGTAAATATTTATTTGTATGCAAAAATGTACTTACCGACGTCGATTGGGAGTGGAAGTGATTAAAGTACTCTCTTCCATTAGTTGAGGGATACATTTGCGTTGCAATCCGAGTAAGAGAATTGGAGGCAATTGGCTGCATTTTACACCGTGCTGCTTCTGCAGTTACATGAGGACTTGTTGGAGGATGGGGCTGAGGCTGAGGCGATGTTCTTGTAACAAGTGTTGTGCAATCCGTATTATTGGGGTCTGCATCTGAGCTGCTTGGGCTATGGTTGCTCTCTATAGTATTTACGTTTCGATTCTCATCATCCACCAAACTGCCCTTAGTTACGCAATGACTGTTCTGGTTCGCAGAAGACAATGGAGGTGATTGGACCATCGCCAAGTCCCCGCTGGTCCGGATAATAGCTACAGGTCGCGCCATCGGGGGCAGCATGGGTGGCAACATAGTACTATGATAGTGTGTCGAGGGGGCTGCCGTTAACTTCGAGCCTCGCAGCTGCTGGTGAATTTGGTAATGGGGAGAATGGGTGTGGGTAGCCAATTGGTGCGGGTGTGAATGCTGAAATGGTGCATTCTCAATCGAACCGGAGCCACCATCTTGGCAAACATATGTCACAAAGTCTGAAATATCATGAGTTTCTGCTGAAAACTTCTCCGCGTGTTGTTGCTGGGCCTGTGCCTGAGCATGTTCATGATCTTGATCTAATGTTGTATGCGGTGGTAGCCGTGGGCTACTGTGCTGAGGATAATAGAGTGTGTTGACAGGGCTAACAGAGGTGGCAAGCAATGTAGAGCAGTTATGGTGAAGAATTGCTATAAAGAAAAATAATTGATAATTATTTTAATAATTATAATATAATAATTAATAATAATTATAATAATTTTGGGAAATTCCACCCACAAGCGTGGAAAATCGCGGAAAACTGTTGTATGAAACTTTTTTGTTTGCCGTCCAATCGGCTACAAACTCATTTTCAAAGATCTACACAAAAATTCATTTGACAAATAATTCACAGATTTTGGAAAAACCACCCCCATGAGCGGAAAATGGGGGTCCTAAGGTTGTATGGGCGAAAGGCTAATTTTAATCCAATCACCTTCAAAATCATTTTCAAAGGTCTTTACGTAAAATAATTCGACACGTGTATCAGCGATTTTCGGAAATTCAGCCGCATGGTCGGGAAATTGGTGGAAAACTCTAGTATTTGACATTCTTAATTACCATGCGATTGGCTTCAAACTCATTTTCAAGGTTCTACACAAAAATCTACCCTCAAGTTCGGAAAATTCGCGGAAAACTGTTGTATGCAACTTTTTTGATTATCGTCCGATTGACTTCAAACTTATTTTCAAACTTTTCTGTTATCAACCAATTATTTTGTAACCAATTTTTAAAGCACCTCACATTAAATAATTCGACACATGTGCTACCGGTTTTGAAAAATGCACGCCCACGGTCCGAAAGGGGTGAAGTCTGGAATTCAGCTTCATAATCATTTCCAAATAAAAATAAATACAAGTAAGAATGCTATAGTCGAGTATACCCGACTACGAAACTCCCTGTACCCAGGTCTAAAACATCCAATCACATCTACGTCCACTTACACATACACACACATACACAAAGACGCACACACACAAGCGGCAATAGCGACAGCGCAAGCGAGGCATTTTAAATGGTGGCTGTGCTTCTTCTTCCCCCTCTCGCTGCATCACAGAATCTTCTTTCGTGAATAACTTCCTTATTATCCGATCGACTTGAAATTTGGACAGTAGATTAAGAGAGACTAAAGTATTGTACATGCCAAATCTAAAAGCTATATCTTGAAAATTATTACTGTTAAACGGTTTTTATCGATTTGCGGGGGAAGATATCTAAAATATGAAACAAACTTGATCTGCGTATGGTATACAGGAACCTACATTCCAAATTTGGTGTCTCTAGCTCTTGTAGTTGCTTAGATCGACGCTTTCATACGGACAGACGGACATGGCCAAATCGAAATCTCTTTTGATACTGATCAAGAATATATATACTTTATAGGGTCGGAGATGTCTCCTTCTGCCTGTTACATACATTTACATAGATGTAGTACCCCCTTTTTACCCATTTTATGGGTACAGGGAGTAAAAACCTCGGTACTTTGCGGGCAATACAACGGGCGGGAAATAGTTGGAAAGCTTTAGTCTGGATCTATAGTATTATTCATTGATATGGTTTTCAAATGCCAAATGATTTTGGAAAATCTACTCCGCGTTGCCACGGGCGGGAAATGGAAGTCAAGGCAAAATAAGTGGAATTATTTTTTTAGTTAAATCGGCTTCAAAGACAATTTCATAGCCCTGCACAAAAAACATTAGTCACGTGGCTCAACTATATAGTTTCCTACTCCCACGGGAGGGAAAACTGTATTACGTTAGTTTTGTGTATTTCTTACGGTTGACAAAAGTAGTCAAATTCAACATAATGCATTTTAATCTAAATATTTCGCCGGGCAACGCTGGCGTTTTACCAGCTAGTGTATACATAAAACTCTTTAACCTGACTGACTGATTGGCGAATCACGGGCTATGTTCGTCGATATATGATTTTCGAATTTTTGAACAATCTTGATCTACTGTACAAACAGATCGGGCAACAAGCACCGAAGCTTTTAATAAACTAGTTATTGCCATACTACCAAGCAGAAGGAAGCATCAGCGTATCCGCCACTTGAAATGCTCTGCTTGCTGCACCGCCACAGAACTGCTTGATGCGTATGTGTACATGTACGTGTATGTGTACGCTGTTACGCTCATGTGTTGGGGAATTCCAGACCTATGTACATGGTGTCTCGTAGTCGGGTATATTCGACTATAGCATTCTTACGTGTTAGAATAAAGATTTGAAAGAAAGTGTCTGTAGGGGCCGATAATATCGTTACTTGAAACTATCACTAACGAAATTATTGAGTAACACCAACAGCGATGGCTTATCGGTTCTAGTATTGAAGCTAACATTTCATCCTAATAATCACCAAGGCTGGAAAGGTAAGAAGGCTTAGGTCCATTTTCTCATGCTCACGCTAAAGTTCTCTGTCATTGTCAAGAAGTTAAAGCATTAGACCACGTAATGTATATTAGAGGCGGAATAAGGCATCTACGATTATACAAGGTATTACTATTCTTGATTAGTATCAACACCGGAGTCGATCAAGCCTGACCTGAGTACAAGGTGCTTCGTAGTCGGGCATACCTTCTTAATTGATACCACTAATATTTTTACTGTCATATGCAAATACGAGTACATGGATAAGCAAATTCAAGCAAGTTAAGCTTAGAATAATCGTGAACATATGAAAAGGAACATTAGTTCTACTGTCACTGTGTGGATTATGGTTATAATCTGTTAAGCACCTCAGTTTATAAAATGGCAAGTTCGAAAATAAGCTAAATCTATATCTCCCACACCTGTACAGGTAGAGTCATCAAATTTGAAATAGAGACTACTGCTTTTTTTACTTTCCCACCCCATAAATAACCAAATTATACTGGACTTGAAACAGAGTAATCTGCTGTCGGGTACGTGCGACTGCAACGTTCTTACTTGTTTGTGTTGTACAAGTTAGCATATTTTTTACCTTCCGCTGATCGAATTTGTGGCATGGCTGCAATTGGCCTACTGTTCAATGGGGTATATCGGTGCAGCGATATTGCGGAGTCGGTCGTAACAGTCGAGTCCCCATTTGAATTCAGGCTGTCTGCTGATCGAAGTATTACAGAAAAACTGCCGGTTGCACAGTTTTCAGTGGTTGTACTTGTACGGGAAATAACTGGAGGCGATGAACTGTGATCGATCTTACATGCGTCGGTGGATCCATTTGTCGCATCAGAGCGTAATAACGGAGACTGTGATAAATGCACACTTCTCTGATTCTGATCGACAAAGTCAACTAAAACAATGAACACGATATGGCAGTGTAATCAATATCACCAGCTTACAGATAATATGCGAACTTACTGCTGTAGCCACCTGGAATAGGGTTTGCAATAATAGATCCCGCCTGTGCCTGGTTCTGAGAACTGGATATTGGCGAATCTGGGGTCAGTTGATATGTGTTGCAGTCATAAGCAGCTCCCATATTCTCCCGTTTAATGATGTTCGTATGCAAGTTATTATTGCTTACTTCATCCAGTATTGAGTCTGCAAGATTTATGAATGATTCAATTACTTAGCATATTTATATTTGTTCGTTTGGTCCTTACCTTTGGATAGGGTCCAAAGCTCTTGCGATGAAAATACCCCAGTTGCTAGGATTATGTCGTTGCAGACAACACCATTGTATGGATTGTGTCTTAGACCTTTGTTTTTCGCATCAATGCTATCCTCCTTTCTGTCAACAGCAGAGTTGTTGTTTCGATTATGATTGAAAATTGCAACTTGTGGTGACCTAGATGTTGCAACTGAAGTGGCAATCAGTGTCGGGTTAGTTACACCAGAATTAAACGATGCGTTATGAGTATTTATGAAGTTAGCCAAATACAAATCCAACTCTCTTACAGAGACGTTTATGTGATATGGGTTTACACATAGGCCTGGATGGAGGCACTCCGGATTCTTTTCTAGGCGCTCTCCATCTGTACTCTCCAATGGTATAGCCTTGAAAAGGATGACCATAACAAGGTCAAGGCGCCATACTTTATCGGCTTGTCTTAGGCAATCTATGCGTCGCATTTTGCCTTTTTGGTCAGGATTAGAAAGAACACAAATAGATTTGCGTTTGCCGATTATCGATTGAACAAAATCTTCCCGACTCTCCTGAGTAATATCCTTTCTTAGTTTACCCAAAAGACGAGACGCCCATTTTTGCTTCACTTCTGTTTTTTCATTCTGAAATGTATATAACGAATTATGGAACACGAAGTAAGTACTAGTACTTATGAGAATTGATAGAATAATAATCTAATTTGCATACCTGTAACTCGTCCTTACAATGTCTTTCTTCTTCCAATGACATACGCTTTTCGTGCTTTTTGTAATACTTTCGTTTAGCAGCTTGCAAGTTAAACCAAGAGTACGAGAATGATTTGACGTATGGTAATAATGCCTCAATGAAGGGGTGAAATTCATCCTATATTAAAAAGATAGGCACAAATCAATTAAGCACATATAATTTTTGTCAAAATTCAGCATTCGAAAGTTTTCACAATATTTTTACTCTCAATTATATTAAGAATTTTATCGAAATGGCAATAGGCACACAAGAGCTAATAATGAAACCGCGATGCCTTTTAAAATATTGTAATAACAATCTAGATTACAGTTTAAATTTCAGCTTGCCTTATCTTTTTGTATAACTTCCCTTACCCACTATTCCTTAGCTTGGATTAATATCGAAAAAAACACAAGACAAAATTGTTCTTATATCAGCTATAAGCTATAGTAATCAGTTTTGATCAACTTAGTCTACATCTAAACAGTATACCGAATCGCTGAGTTTCGTTACCATATATTGAAAATCAATCAAGTACGAATGCTATAGTCGAGTATACCCGACAACAACCCGACTTTTGTCAAAGATAGTTAGTTTGCTCAGGTTATCTTCTTCAAAAATGCCGCCCCTAGTTTGCTAGTTTGCCAGTTTGACCACAGTAAAGTTCTAAATCTTGA
The DNA here is from genome assembly GCA_035043065.1 of Hirtodrosophila confusa. Lineage (NCBI taxonomy): Eukaryota > Metazoa > Arthropoda > Insecta > Diptera > Drosophilidae > Hirtodrosophila > Hirtodrosophila confusa. Next base: position 160,927 of record JAWNNI010000152.1, on the reverse strand, counting down.
AATGGCATGAAATGGAAAAAAAACATCTTTAAACGATAAATGGTGATTAATTTTCAAATTGGATAGTTGAGAACGAGAGCTGTCAAAAAACAGATAGTAAGGTATTTGTTCCATCTGATAAAAATGTAGTTATTTATAAAACGACATATACATACATAGATAAGGCAGAGCGTACATACATACAGTACATATGTATGTACATATATTCATAATAGATTTGATCCTTATTAGTAGCTTTTTAGTTGGCCATTATATTAAGATGCGGTTTCATTTCCAATCGAGAATACTTTAAGAGAGTGAAAACTTTGAATTGCTGGATACATAAAAGAGTTCTAGTAGCTCACTTAATTAAAACATTTATTACACTGAAACGCATTTGATATAAATTTAGGTTCAATAATTATTTATCAAGCATTCACAAAGAAATATAGAATGGTACAGGTAGATATAAATGTATGATACACTTTAATGAAGTGGTTAAAAATGCTTTAGGTGAATGTCACATTCGACACAAACACATAAGTATCTTGAAGTACATTTCATATTCCAAAATTTCATATTTCAAATGGATATTACAAATTACAGCACACACGGCTATAAGCAAGTGTTGTCTGAAGTGTATGGGATGTTATTCGAGTGTATTGACTATAATACACACAGAGACATACAATAATGTAATAAATATTTATATGTATATACTTATGTTCTTATACATACTACTAATAATACTAACAACAGAAGATCGCACGTTAGACGGTTTCCTTGCTTAGTTACCTACGAAACCCAAACCCAATCCATTTCGACTATACTGATATGATCGCTTCTGCTAAGTAAAATGAGGTTTGGTAACTTGGTGACTTTTTTAATTTAATTTTATAGAAGAGGTCATCACTGAAAGAAACGCCTGTTTTGAGGACCTTTATCAACACACATTATTTAGATTGATAAGCAAATTGGAAAAATGCTGGACTAAATCTATTAAAAAGTTACTGACTTCAGGCATTGCAGATGCCTAAGTATAATATATAAAAATGATCCAATTTTTAGAAACATATCTCAGACCTAATTTGCGAATTACGTATAGATGACTATACATCGTTATGTTTATGCGAACAGATTAAGGCCAAGTATATACATATATACATATATAGATCGTGGAAATGTTCAATAGATTATGAAAATTAAGGGGTACTTAAGAAAACGTCCTTCATAGTCGGTCTTCCGACAAAATTTGTAACTTGTTTCTATAGGAAAAAGGAATAGAGTGTTCATAAGAAATAAAAATAAACATATGAAACATACATACATACATACATAAATATATTGCTGAAAGACACTCTTGCACAATGAATTAATAAATGGATGTGAAAAGGCAACAAGATGCAGTCAATATACTCATATATATGTGAACATTTTTATAAAACTTAAGGGTACATATACACAAATCAACATAGAGACATCAAGATTTTGATTGAAAACCCAAGTATCATAAAAATTTTAATTACATTTGAAATATTATTGATTAATGTTGAAACATGGTATTCGCAATTCTTTTCCTAAACATCCAGAGCAATTTTTATACCTAACAATAGAATTAGTTAACTTCGATTAGTTGCATGTAATCACACGTATGAATAATATGAGAATATTATGCTTCAATTGGTATTAGATTGGCAGGATAAGATTTAAATAATACATATTAATAACAAAAAACAGAAATTAATTGTATAATATAATCCTATTGACTATAGCAAATTATATTGTTTTATTATTATTCAAAGTAAAAATGTTGTATTATTATTATCAAAACTGATAGTTAAGCTTAGAACTAGATCTAACAAGAAACTATAGCACTGGCCTCATAGCCTGGCCTCATGGCTATTAATTATACCATTTTAAAAACTGTATATTTCCAAATAGTTCTTGAAACCATTTTGTTTGTCATACTATATGTATCTATTCCAAACATACATACATTCGTATGTATGGTTATGGCCAAGGTAATGGAAACTAAATTTCTATGCTGAATTGCTTACCTGTCCAGTCGACGATGTTTGTAAATAGGAAGATACGTCCGTCTCGATCATACAGCTTCTTAGTGTATCTGGTATAAACATACCTTGCGCAGTTCTTTTACCATTGAATTACTTATAGGCTGGATAGCAACGACAAGTACCTATAATTTAAGTTAATGTGCTTTAGTACTCAGTTCTGTTTTGGGCAACATATGTTATATGTTAATTTAAGAGCTTTGCAACGAACCAAAATGTACTAAAAAGTGTACCGAAAGAACATTTATACTTATTAAGCCTCTTCTCTTCACACTATCTTATATTTACGTGGAATATTGCGCCCTTTCTGACGGCAGCAAGTATAATAACGAACATTTTCAATGGGTTCCGATCGGTGGTTCCGATTCTCTGTAATTCGTACCAGAATTCTATTCGCAATAATTCAACTCAATGATTCAGATCTCGTGTCTTTGCCCGTGAAGTATCCACTTGTTATAATTTGATCCAATTTTAAAAATATATGATATAGGCTCCGGCTGCTTGGAAATGTTGGTGCGATCCTGATGACCGCTCTAAAAGTGCAGCTCGAAAAACGTAAAATATAAACTATTGCATATAAAACTAAGGTTCCCCGAATTTGCCTAATTTTATTGCTTGTTCTTCTTTTGATAACAGTAAAATGGCATACGTAAAAACATGTCAGAAAATATTGCACGTGGATAGTAGATAGTGTTAGATAGTCTGACAGGTTAGTATTATTGCATCAATTTACCTGAATATATTATACATTTCTTGCATTTATTTCAGTTCTAATTAAAATATATTGTTATTCTTTCTAGTTCAGATTGAGTCATTGGAACATTCCTTCAGCAATTCTATTCTATTTATTTGCCAAACAGAAATTCATTTTGGAGGCGTAGAAGCTGAAATAACAAGGAAACTATTAGCGTTTAATGTGAATGTTCTACGAGTAAATATATTTATTATTTTTTTTGGTAAGGCCTTTTTTTGTCAATTTGTGAAAAATATCTGCAATTTGATTTTTGTGCGAATTAGGTGAAATAAAAACGGAAAGCAGTATTTGTTTACCAATTTAATTTAAAAGAAAATACTTTTTCAACCATATTTGATGAATATGTGCATATTATAAAATGTCCATTGTTAAGAAATCCTGAATGGGATATAACATCATTTGTACTCGAGTTGCATTTTGACCATTACACAATTATTACACAATGTACATATGTACATATGTACATATGTATGTATGTATGCAGTTCAAGCATTTGCAGTCGACGTATCCTATTCACATTTACTCTGCTTATACATACATAGCTATGAACTTTTAATGTTTTGATTCAAAACATATAAATATTTTGGTATATGTACTACATATATCCAGAGAATACACTAAGGCTATGCGAGACATACACCTACGAGTACATTAAGGCAAACAAATGTACATATGTATGTACATACATACATTTTTTTTAAGCACTCAACACAACCAAATAGTACAGAGTAGGTGCGTTGTGCAAAACGGATACCTTTCAACTAAATTTCAAATGGGAAATGTAGTGGAGGAGCATACTGCACTGAAAGCTCTCTTCTCTCTTCATTATCAATGTCTCTTCACTTTACAAGACGAAAAACCGCCATACGCACTGTACTATGTACATACATATATATGGATAAATGTGTAAATATATATATATCTATATCTATATCTATATCTATATATATATATATATATATGTGTATGTGTGTGCTTGTGCATGTGAATACGTACGTGCATAGGGACTATTTGCTTGGCCAATGTCTTCTGCTTAGAAAGCAAATGAAATCGTTCTAAAAATGGAAAATTCTCCACAGTGGTGGAGTACTGCCAGACAGTGGGCAAGTGAGCCATAAGCATGCGCACACATTAAAATTCGTACTGCGCATGTGGCGAAACGAGCCCAAGAGAAAGAGAGCTCTCTTTCTCTATCTGCACTGGCTACACCGAGAGAATTGTTATGGCAATAAAAGCCGAGGCCCATGCACACGCGTCGGCCTTGTGATGGGCGCGTGTCGTGAGAGTCGCATGCTCGTGTTAAGCAATTAGGAATGCTATAGGAAACAGCACTCGACTGCATATTCAATGGGGTATTCAAATTGTCATATTTAACTTAAGCCCAGTACAGTTCTGTATTCCACAACCCTTCCTTTCCTTTGTAGAACTTTGAAAATGTGTTTAATCTGTGTTTAAATTTAATCTGATAAACATAATTTCATCTGTTTTTTTTTGTTGTTAACATTTTATCAAATCTGTCAAGCAAATCAGCAGCAGTCTGAATGTCAAAGTTGGTACCTCTAGCTATAAAATTTTAGAATATATTGGTTTAAGTAGAATATGGAGGAGGTGGTGGTGCTCTAGCCCGACGAGCTATATCATCACGTAAGGACCGCTCCATTTGATTCCATTTTGAATAGTCAGAATGGAAACACCATAAGGCATCATCATCATTGACTTGTGGGCAAACAAACTGCCTGGATTGGGAGGTAACACAAAAAACACTTGACTGTATATATATTTTAATTGTGTTCTCAGCTGAAGTACGACTGCAAGCCGATGACATCTTCATAGATCCCAGCATACCAGCCAAAGCCAAAGTCCTCGTCTAGATGAAAAAGGAAGCGTATCGATTGTCCGTCTGTAGTAGCAGTAGGAGAGCTTAAGTATGACAACGAAATGGTAGCTCGGAATTTTGGACACAAAAGCATCATCCATTACATTTTCTTTATTCCTGCCAGTAATATTAATGAAACAAGTAAGCATGCTCTAGTCAAGTTATCTGAAATCTGAAACTAACTTGATCTGCGTATGGGTTACAGGAACCTACATTCCAAATTTGTTGTCTCTAGCTCTTATAGTTCCCGAGATCGGCGAGTTCATCCAGACAGTCACACAGACAGGCGGACATGGCCTAATCGACTCAGCTATACTGCTCAAGAATATGGGGACATACAGGGACGGTGATGTCTCCTTCTGCCTGTTATATACATTTGGACAGATTTAATACTCCCTTTTCACCCATTTTATGCGTTAAAATATATTGTGATAAGACATTTTTAGCTGCGCACCACAACAAATTATTTTTGAATGATTGTATTGCTGCGGTCCAAACATGCCACATCACGATTTCTAAGCCGCCATTTCTCCTTAAAATAACATGAACATATGTATATGTACATAGTACATTGTTTTACACCTTGGAACTGCACTAACATATTTTATGTCTCTTTTTTGCAATCTGCCTTGCCAGCTCATCTACAGATGCACTGTGGCTCGTTTCCCGAAAACTCGTGCCAAAAATCAATTTTCGAGTTGTTCCAATCGAGAATATTGTTTATATATTTGAATAAGGAATAAGGTTCAAGTATTTTCTGCGGAAGGTTTTATATTTTTAGAACTTTTTTTGTACACTGTGGAGTTCTCAAAGTTGAAGCTATTTTCCAAAATATACAGAGAAAGTTACGCTTTATAATGGCAAGTTTATTCTGCACATCTTTGCATCAAGATAAGTCTTCGTATTTAACTTATTTATTTATATTAACTATCTTATTATTAAAACTAAATGCATGAACAAAAATGAATTGAGAGAACAAAAAATTATTGACAAAATAAGACGAAACCAGAGATCTACGACAAATCTAAGAATTTACACAATTATGTAAGAATGTTTCGATTTATTTGTAAAGAAATACTAGTAAAAAATTTTATGCAGAATGCCTCATAGACTCAGGAAGCCCTATCAGCATTATAAAAGAAAAATGTCTACCGGACAACTTAAAATTAAATAACATAAGTTAAATAAAGTACTTTGATCTTAATGGAGTTGAAATATTAAATTGTTTTGTTGTGTTTGAAGTAGATGGAAAATATGTTGAAATTGCGCTGATATTAGTTGATTATGATTCACCCATTTTAGGTCGGGCTTTTTTAGAAAAAACAAATAGAACAAGAAAGAATGGCTATCTTCGGGTGCCGAAGCTATATACCCTAGCAGCAATGTTTATTATACAAAACTTAATTTCTGTCTGATTGCTCCTATGTGTTCCAATTTTGATCAAATTATAGGAAACTATTTGAAGTATTATAAAACTCTCACTAAGTTTGGATGAGATATTTGTATAAACAAAAGTTTGATAAAGTTTTTCATACAAAAACATTTTTGTCGATCGATCTTAAAAGAAGGGTCTGTGCCAAGTTTCATTACGATAGCTTTAAAATTGAGAGACTAGTTCGCATAGAAACAGACGGACAGACGGACAGACGGACAGACGGACATGGCTATATCGACTCGGCGATTCATGCTGATTCAGAATATATATACTTTGTTGGGTCGGAAACGTCTCTTCTGTCCATTACACATTTCGAGACAAAATTATAATACCCTCTGCTAGGGTATAAAAATGAACCTCACGTTGGAAAATGAGAAATCTTTTCACTGTCCACCACGTAGGCTTTCATATACGGAGAAACAAGAAGTGCAGAGAATTGTAGTCGAATATTTGAGTCAAGGAATTATTCGAGCTAGAGAATCGGAGTTTACGTCGCCCATTGTGCTAGTATGTAAGAAAACTGGAGAGTTAAGAGTATGCATAGAGTACAGAAAATTAAACAAAGTGTGAAACATAATTATCCGATCCCTTTGATTGATGACTTACTAGAAAGACAATAAGAATCAATAAACGCTAATTTACGCCTTTCGGGCAATGTGAGTTTTGAAGATTACCGTTCGGACAAAAAAATGTTTGTGTAAATGTAAATGTTTGCAGATTTCGTGAAACAAGGAAAAGTTATATTGTACTTTGATGACATTATGATAGCTACAGATATCGTTACAGAACACTTAAGTATTTTAGAAGAAGTTATGTTAAAACAAGTGAGAATGCTATTGTCGAGTATACCCGGCTACTTAACTCCCTGTACACACACACATACACAAGAGACGCACTCACACGAGCACAGCTCAAGCGCAGCGCAAGCGAGGCATTTTAAGTTGTGGCTGTGCTTCTTCTTCCCCCGCGCTGAAGCACTGAATCTTCTTTCGTGAACAACTTCCGTGTTTTTTATCCGATCGACTTGGAATTTGGACAGTAGATTAAGAGTGACCCAAGTATTATATGTACATGCCAAAGCTATATCTTTAAAGATGTTGGTATAAAACTGTTTTTATCGAATTGCGGGGGAACGGGGGGAAAAAATCCAATACCCCCTTTTCACCCATTTTATGGGTACAGGGAGTAAATAGTCGAAAATAAATTGGAGTTACAGCTAGACAAGTGTGATATTATGAAAAGTAGTGTAAGTTTTGGAACTGTACTTGTTCAGAAAAAATATGACAAGAAATGGCAACCAGTGTTTTATTTTTCAAAAAGACCGACAGAAGCAGAGTGTAAGTTTCACATATACGAATTGAAGACATTAGCAATAATCTATGCACTCAGAAGGTTCCGTGTATATCTACATAGTTGATAATTTAAGATAGTTACGGGTTGCAACTCGTTAGCGTTGACATTAAACAAGCAGAAGCTGAACCCAAGAATAGCCAGGTGGGCACTAGAGATGCAAAATTTTGACTATATTGTCGAACATAGAGCAGGCAAACGTATGCAACATGCAGAAATGTGAGCATGGTAATTGGTAATTAAGACAAATATCTTTGAAGAAAATCTAGTTATTTGTCAAAATAAAGATGAAAAATAACTTAACTGAAATTGCAGGATTCAGAAGATAAGTTTTATGGGAAATGGAGTTTTGAATGAGAAATTGGGAAAATAAAAATTGTTGTTTTATGTGCCCTTAGCTATGGAATTACATGTACTGGAATCACAGCACTGATTCCCGAACATTACAACAAAAGTTGAGGAACATGTTAGAAATTGTTTAAAGTGTATTGAATTTTCTTTAAAAAGTGTAAGGCCTGAAGGTTACCTGCATAACATGCCAAAATCAAAAAGGCCGTTCGAAATGATCCATATAGATCATTATGGACCTATAGATAGAAATACAGCCAAAAAACATTTATAAGTAGTGATAGTTGCAGCTACTAAATTTGTAAGATTATACCCTACAAAAACTATAGCAACAAAAGAAGTTATTGCAGCTTTAAATTAATATTTTCGATACTACAGCAGACCAAAATATATAGTTTCGGATAGGGGAACAAGTTTTACCTCAAACGATTTCGCAGAATTTACCGAAAACAACAATATTCAGCACATTAAAATAGCTACTGGCAATGGGCAGGTGGAAAGAGTGAATCGGAATTTAGAACCAATGATAGAAAAACTTTCAGATTCCGAGGTTAATTTCAAATGGGACAATGTTATAGAAACAATATAAATTACATTAACAATCATAGCTTTAAAATTGAGTTATTTGCTTAAATACAAACAGACGGACTGGCAAAATTTTCTCAGTTTGACTCGCGTCATCGAATAACGGCGAGTAACGGACATGCGCATGGCGTAACCCACTGTCTCTCCACCGTGGACTCTGCCTATGCTTTGCTATGTATCTACGATAGATGGCGCACTGCTGCTTGACATCATATGTTTTGCGGGTAATTGTTTAGTGTAGTGGCCTCATATAAGGACTGCTTCAAAATGTTTGACTTTGGTCTTAAACGACTCGTCTCAAGATTAGAAAGCAAGTTCCGGCGGCGTAACAAGACTTTATTGTTGACTATTTAGGAAAGTCTACCCCCACGGGAGGGAAAATTATGACACGCTATTTTTGCGTATTTCTTACGGTTGACGAAAGAAGTCAAATTAAACATAATGCATTTTAATCTAAATATTTCGCCGGGCAATGCTGGCGTTTTACCAGCTAGTATTATTATAAAAAGTTTCGATTGCAACGTAGGAGTAGCTCGGAAATTTGAAGGACCATATCAAATTACGAGAGTGTTAGAAACCGAAAAATGCGTTATAGAAGATGTTAACGAATCCCAACCACTTCAAGTACCATACAAAGGTATATAAGCTTCACAAAATATTAAATACTGGTTCCAAGGAAAAAGTACAGAAAATTATAAAGATCAAATAAACATTGAAAATTCAGAAAATTATGAAAATTAAGAGAATACTGAAAAATGCACACTAGGAAATGATAATTGCATTGAAAATTAGACAAAATTTAAAAATAGTCAATGTTGAAAATTATGAAAGTATAATAGATAGTAATATTATTAATATTGATCAAAATATAGAGATTGATAAAAATTTTAAAAATATTGAAAACAAAATTAGTCATAAATATAACTTAAGAAGTGAAGATAAATGTAAATCTTAAAGCGGAAGGAATCGGGTGATCCTTGCTGCCAGGACGGCAGAATAGTAGTCTGTATATACCTTAGTATAACTATTTGGCAATGCCATGTGCAATATCGATAGATCTTCCGCAACGATTTGCGAGAGATTGATCGAAATAAAGAACATCGGAATCCTAATATAGAAAGCTCCACGGGGATCTCACTGATTTACAGCTGGCCTACATTGACGATATTCCGTTTTGTGACGTTAACAAGTATCGCCTTCTGTGGGTTGATCTTTAGAACTTTACCTGAGTGTCGGCTCTATACTCTATCCATGCTATGGTAAAACAGTCAATGTCGCTGCGGTCAAAGCGTTAAATTTGACTGAAAGCCAGTTTTATCGAGGGCCTTTTCGACATCACAGCACACAGAGCGATTTCTTTTAATTTGAGGGCCTTCTCTAACTTGCTGACAAGATGGTGTAGAGCAACCTCTGTTGATCAGCCCCTCATGTGAGCATAATGGGAATGATTTAGTTCTTTGGTGACTTGGAGCTTTGACCGAACATGCAAGTCTACGAATCGAGCCGCTGTCTTCAAAAGGAAAGATGTGAGACTAATAAGTCTATAAGGCTTAGGTTGATCAAAGGGTAGGTAAGGATAAATAAATTTTATGGCTACTGTTCTTATAGGGTCTGAGATCTGCACGCTCATATAGACAGACGGACTGGGCAAGAATGTATACACTCGTACTTTGTATGGTCGCAGATCCCTGCTTCTGCGTGGTACATACTTTTCATTCAGCAAAGACCAAATTTCCGAATTATAGTGGCTCACAGCTTTATAAAAGTATATATATGAAGTAAGAACGTTGCAGTCGGACGAACCCGACTGCAGAATACTATGTTCCCAGTCCTATATAATATGGTTATTTGTGTGTTCAAAATGAGACGCGAAAAAAACTGCACAGGTGTGAGAGATATAGATTTTTCTCATTTGCGGAGGAGGGGGTGGGAGGGTCAAAATTTTTTTGATGCAGATTTGTCCAGAATGTTAAGATTAGTCTGTGTGCCAAATTTGGTTAATCTACCTATAAAGGTGTGAGAGATATAAATTTTTATCCTTTGCGGGGGAGGAGGGGGGTCCAAAATTTGTTGATGCACATTTATCCAGGTGGTCAACATTAGTCTGTATGCCAAATTAGGTAACTCTATCTTTGAAACTGTAGGAGTTATATCCCTTGAAAAGCGTGTTTTGGGGATATCATATGCCGATTTGTGGGGGTGGAGGAGGGGATCAATTTTTTTGATGCAGATCTGTCGGGAATCTCAACATTAGTCTGTATGCCAAATTTTGTGACTATAGCTTTAAAAATGGGGAAGATACAGGTTTTCCCCAAATTGCGGGGGAGGGGTTGGGGGTGGGTGGTCGATCTCGACACTTCATAAATTGACGATATACACCAACATGTGTACCAAGTTTGGTTGCTCTAGCTCAAAGATAAAGGCAAAAAAATTGCGTTCATACGGACAGACGAACATTTCGCAAACCCAATATACTATTTTCCCTTCGGGAACATAGTATAAAAAGTATGAATTGCTTTAACTGGCACAGTATTTGTGATATCAAAATGTAAATGCATTCTTCTTACGTTTTGTTTTTAGAATCGATGCAATAAGTGAGAATCGAGCAAAAATGCTTATTAAAACAAGTAAGAATGCTATAGTCGAGTATACCCGACTACAAAACTCCTGTACCCAGGTCAAAAATTTCCGATCACATCTACGTACACTTACACATACACACACCTACGCAAAAGACGCACTCACACGAGCGACAGCTCGAGCGCAGCGGAAGCGAGGCATTTTAAGTGGTAACTGTGCTGCTTCTTCGCCCCGCGCTCCAGCACTGAATCTTCTTTTGTGAATAACTTCCGTGTTTGTTATCCGATCGACTTGAAATTTGGACAGTAGATTAGGAGTGAAGTATTGTACGTGCCAAATCTCAAATCTTTAACTTGAAAATTGTTACTGTAAAATGGTTTTTATCGAATAGCGGGGGAACGGGGGGAATATCTCAAATCTAAAATAAACTTGACCTGCTCCGCTATACACGAACCTAAATTTTAAATTTGGTGTCTCTAGCTCTTATAGTTGCTGAGATCCTTGCGTTCATACATACGGACGGACAGCGGACAGACGGACGGACGGACAGACGGACGGACGGACAGACGGACAGACAGACGGACAGACAGACGGACATGGCCAAATCAAAATCTCTTTTGATACTGATCAAGAATATATATACTGTACCGCCTTTTTACCCATTTTATGGGTACAGGGAGTAAAACTAGAAATAAAATATTTGAAATTTTTAAAAACAGTGCGACCATTAATTGGCAGTGACGCACTTAAAAACCCGCTTAAGTCAAGTGTAATATGGTCAAAATTGTCAATATGAATCCATTCACGATATAAAAGCGTTATAGTCGAAAGTAATCGGGTAAATATTGCCCGATACGCTCTCAACATCATTGTCAAGTGTCATATTGTCGAATATTAAAGTAGTATCTGAAGATATCCGATCCAAAGTTGGTCATAGTATCAGTTGGGCAAGAATTATAATACAAGAAAGTTGCACCGCGTCATTTGTGCTTTAATTAAAAAAGAGTATTTTGTAGGTGACTTTCTGGCAAGTTCCTGAGGTTAACATGCGACATGCCGACATGCGCAGTAAGCCTTTTGAAGAAGCTTTCAAGCACGAACCTAGTACAATAATAACTCTTATAATAGAGACATGCATATATACGGGTATGTGCAAGTTCTACATAAAAAGTATATTTACTAGCGTGAGTGCTTCAAGAGCCAATTCAATTTCAGTTAGCGTTTAAATAATTAGGTTAGAAAGTCCTTAAGGACATGTGGTAAGGAGTGCGGCTTTGGACTTCGTGTGTATCTATACGAACCTAAAACTAACCTACACAAGTACTCACCAGTATGTATCATAATGTTTTCCGATATCTTTCCGCATCTGGCTCTCATAGATTATGAGCTTTCAGTGCTCGGGTTGCTCTTTACAGTTCGGTTACTGTCATCCCCTGCTGCTTAGTCACATTTACTTATACATACATAAGTCACCGAAGTAAAGTGTTTTAATAAAAAAAGACAAACACATAATGAAAACATAATTTAATAATTTAAAAAAAAACGCATAAAACTATTGTTTCCAAACCTGTGCCTAAAATTAAAAACACATGAGCTAATGCGTATTAGTACATCTGTAAATCGTACTTATTTAAAAGGCTTACATATTTATATGAAAACATCAAAAAGGTAAAATGAAAACGAAAACGAAAACGAAAATGAAAACGAAAACGAAAACGCAGTAAGCCCAACAACTAAATGTAAATTGTAATGTACACTGTGTCTTACATTCTAGTATGTATACAATATGGAAAGTTACATTACATATTGAAAGTTTGTAAATATCTATGCAAGTAGTGTATCGATACATATACATATGTGTGTGTGTGTGTATGTGTGTGTGTGTGTATGAGATGAACAAAAGTTCGAAACTCATTCACCAAATACATACATATGTATGTAAGTAAGTACGTACGTCATGACTAATACTATATAATTATTAATGCGTACATAACTGATGAAGCAATAGTAATATATTCTAATAGAAATACATGGCTATGACAAAATTTAAGTATATATATGTACATATATGTAAGCTGTATGTATCTGTTCAAATGTGTGTGGGCTCAGAGGAAGATTATGCAAACAATATTTTTCATATGTACATATGCACATATCTTTATACATACATATATTTTAATACTCGGATATCCGTTTATTTATAACTTATACTACGTATAAATTACAAGCCACCGCCTTTAATGGAACATTAGTGTAATAAGTTTATTGGGACTTTTAGATTGGGTTACACATACATATTCTCATATACTATACTATATATTTATTTTATACTAATCAAACAACAAATTTGACTCTACTGATAGGGTTTTATTCGTGGGTAAATACTTAGTGTCTTCAAATTCAGTAATTTAAGTCCGCTGCATTATCCATGTTGGAAACTCTCATCATCCGTATGATAGTTTAGAAATCGCATTGTCTACCGCATATATGTATGCATGTACATATCTAGTACGATAATTCTATACTGTTCAATCGGTTCCTAATATATTTACATCTCAATTTAATTTGTTCAAAATTTAACTATTTTTCGTACGTAACATATTAAGTAGAATTCAACTTTCAAAGAGCAATTTTAATTTTTTACAGTCAATTGCTCAATGTAACGAAACAAAAACTGAAAAATTCAAATAAAATTCGTTCCAACAAATATTATCCAGCCATTGAGAAAACTAGCTTAACAAATTTGTGGGTTTTTCTACCATCTATCTATTAATTTATTTGATATAATAATCTATATCTAACAACATTTTTGAATTTCCTTACTTATTTTTTACTATTACTACTATCAGTACTCGTATCAAACTATTAATATGAAATGAGTGGAATATATTTATGTATGTACCATATCGTATATGCTTAAATTTTCTATACTTACTAAGTTACTTAGCATCTACTTTATTTTCAATAAAAATAATGCACATGTACATACACATGAACACATGTACATATGTACATATATATGACATATGACAGCACAAGTCAATTTTTATATTGATTGGTCTGGCCACTCTTCTGCAACCAACCAAAGTAATGTTTCCAGAAATCTACACAATACGAGTGTTTTCAATCCGTAAACATAAGAACTTCTCCCAACCTTAACTTCAAGACATCTTTATGTTGGGCCATAGGAGTATATTATAGGAGTATATTATGATCACATCCAATAGATCCCATCAATTGAATTTCTAATCATTAACGCTCTTTGTAATCCACTTGCAGATATGGCGAGCATAATATTAATAGCTTGCATAGCTATATTGGGTCTAATAATTGCGATAGCGCTATTTTTAGCGGGTGGATACTTATGGTGGAGACATAAAAGGTCGCAATTGCAATTTATTGAACCAAATGAGGATGAGGAATCTAGTAGTTATAGTTTGAGGTAAGTTATTACAAATCTCAAGATCAAAAGTACATTAATAAACCAATAGGAACACCTCATTAATCATAATTACTTACACTCTTGCAGAGGGTATTATAATTTTGTCACAAAATGTGTAACGCATTGAATAGGGCCTCTTTTGGTATGTACATATGTATATGTCTGTATTATTGATTAGGACGAGGACTTGCGGGGATATATCCATCAACAAAACTAGTCCATCGGTTTAAAATATAGAATATTAAGGAAACTTGTCTCAGATGTTTTTTTTTCACTACACGCAGTATATACATATAGGAACCGGCAGGATCATGGTTCTGCCATACAAACGATCTGACGAAATTGGAGTTAACCACGCTCACCGACATAGCTGAGCCCTGATCAATTATTACAAATGATCGATCAGTTTCGTACTTTCTGCGTAACCCCTTATACACTCTTTAAGCATCTCAATTGCTATTTAGTTTACCTTTTACAGCTGATATACGATAATCACATTTCAATTCTCAAATTGTTAATAATTTTCTAGAACGTATACCAGTTTTTAGTTGATAATAGAAGAAGGAGTTGGAATGCTACAAAGTTGCTACTGCAGCTACATATATTTAGAAAATAAGCGTACGATCCAAAACTTCAGAACCTTCGATTCCCTCGCAAATCACACTTGAATATCGTGCTACGATAATTGATGAATTACAGGCATTGCAAGCAAGCAAATCGGGCGAAAAGACGGGCAGGGACAGATCGACTTAGCTATTGATAATGAAAGGGAATATATAGGGTCGGATATGTCTCCTTTTGCTAGTTACATACATTAGCACAGTTTCAGTAAAAAGCTGTTCATACAACTACATTTTGAACGATTTTTACATGGGCTCTGGTTATAGTGGTCTAATCCGACCGCGAAAAAAGCATTTGTGAGAAGTTTCACAAATATAGATATATAGACTTTATAGATTGGTCCGAAACTACTCCTTCAGTGCGTTACACATTCGATACATAATTATAATACCCTATAAACTACATTCAAATTAACTTAAATTAACAAATTAACAAGTTTATACTTTTACCACTCGCCCCGATAATCAGCTAAATCTATATTTCTCACATCTTTAATTTGAAGACTTCTTATGATCTCCGCTATAGATTGAGTCAAGAAAATTTTGGCCACACCCATTCCCGCCCCACGCAAATAAGCAAAATCAATAGCTCTCACAATTATAACATCTGAGAGTGGGCAGAGAGTATATATAGTTCAGGAGATTCCGATTGCAACGTTCTTATATGCTTTTGTGAGCAGCGGGAAACCCCGATACTAGAAGAAGAAAAAGCTCTTCGCTCGAAATATCCTTCGAACAGGCGACATACGAACTCTCAGCCCTACAAAAATCGAGCTGTAATACATGTTTGCATGTTTTGAAATAATTAAGTCCCAATCTTTCAAACTAATCAACCTATTTTCGATACCTGCAAATTCGATTTGCTATGATTAATCGCACCTAAGTCGGTGCACCACAATAGTCATTCACTGCTATGCTACTAGTAGTAGCTACTAGTATGTTCTAAATTTTAAATGCCAAGTTGATGCAATCCATACTGACTTTCCAAAGCCTTTGATAAACTTGGCGATAGTGTTCTTGTAAAGAACACTCTTCTATATTGAACTGGCTTAGCTCTTAGTTGACGTTCTTATCGAGTACGCATTAATAATTCAATTTCTACTTAATTTTTGCATTCATTGGGGTTCCACAAGGAAACTCGCTTGGTCATTTTATATTTATTATATTTATTATTGATTATGGCAATTACTTTAAATCGGCAGACTATCTTCTATATGCTGGTGGCCTTAAGGTTTTCAAATGTATTTCGTCATTATGTGATGTCTTGAATTTGCTTGAGGATTAATAAAATTTATCAGAATGGTGTATTCGTACCACCTATCACTGAACTTGGCCAAAATCCATCATATACTTAACTTAATACGTCTTATTCTTTCAGTACACAGGTGCTCAAAGAAGGAAACTTTTTGGCTTAGAAGTGGTTTTTGATTCAAAATGTATTTTTGTTGAACAAATAAATTACATTAGCCCAAAGGCATACCAGTGTTTGGATTGTGATGCTCAATTCTTCAGATTTCAATGACCCCTTACACCAGGTTGACATTTTACTCCGCTTTTGTCGGGTCTATTTTAGAAATTGCTTCAAATGTATTATTCTTTAATCTTAAACCTTCTGTAGTCACTAATATTTTAAATATCTGAACCGTTCTTTAACTTCAGGGGTACCCAGGATATTGTGGACTCTGGAAATCCGCCTAGTAAACCACCAGCTCCGGTTGCACCACAAACGATTACTACTCCTCTACAAAATAATATTAATCGAAAATTGAATGGCTTTTTAAATCTCAGAACGCCTCTCATTGGGTAAGTGTTGTTATTTAATGTTCATGGCATTGAAATTAAAAGGCTGCACTTAAGAATATAAGTTCTTGATTAATATCGATTTACTTTCCCCTATTGTAGACTGATTGGTTATCTAATTATATATACATTAATTGTTTATAGGGGCGGCTCAACATCTACACCGACAAAAGCATCCAATACTTCCACAGGTGCAAGTGCAAATGATGGAACATCTAAAGATTCGGCGGTGAATATCTCTAGCCTATTTTCAACACTCCATTTAATATTTTTTTTCTGAACATAGTATAATAGTATTTTTTATTATCTGCTTAACGTCTGTTTGGTGAGCTCAAGAAAAACAATCATAAATGTCAGTTTGTCGAAGGGTTTCCTACACAATAATGACTAACTTATAGAGTTATATTAAATACGGTATAGGAGTGGGAAGCTAAAAATGAATACTTCTGAGGTATCCTTTATGAACTTTTGAATAATTGCTCCTTTTGCTTTTACATTTACAATCAACCAGTTCCGACTAGCATAAATAAAAATAAGTTTCATTAATTAAAATGCTTCCTTCAAAGCGGTACACATTGCATGCAAATACATAATAAATACAAGAATTCTTAGAAAG
This sequence comes from Hirtodrosophila confusa, assembly GCA_035043065.1. Taxonomy (NCBI): domain Eukaryota; kingdom Metazoa; phylum Arthropoda; class Insecta; order Diptera; family Drosophilidae; genus Hirtodrosophila; species Hirtodrosophila confusa. The sequence continues at coordinate 143,470 of JAWNNI010000152.1, read as the reverse complement.
GAAATAATTATTAAATTACATAAGCTTGATTTCCTATACATTTTAGAATAAAAGCATCTCAATGACGGACATGTACCTAGATAGTACGGATCCAAGTGAAAATGTCGGACAAATACATTTTTCTTTGGAATACGATTTTCAAAATACAACACTTATTTTAAAAGTTCTTCAAGGAAAAGAACTCCCAGCAAAAGATTTAAGTGGCACCTCAGATCCGTACGTTCGAGTAACCTTATTGCCAGATAAAAAACACCGCCTAGAAACTAAAATAAAACGGAGAACCTTAAATCCTCGATGGAATGAGACATTTTATTTTGAAGGCTTTCCGATTCAAAAGCTCCAGTCGCGTGTAAGTTTTCTGTTGCCATAAAATTGTCCTATTTGTAACTGTACTATTTGATTCTGAAACATTTCACTCTCTATTTTTAGGTGCTTCACTTGCATGTCTTTGATTATGACCGTTTCTCTAGAGACGATTCAATTGGGGAAGTCTTTTTGCCGTTATGTCAGGTATTATCTTGATAGATACGGGTATTCGGGTATAAGTTGATCTGGAATGTTCAACTACATTGTCTAACATTAAATAAATAGCGCATATTTTTCGCACTTTTGTAAATTACTAGCTGGTAATACCTCAGCGTTGTCCGGCGAAATATATAGATTTAAATCCATTATATTGCATTTTACTAATTTCGTTAATCGTAAGAAATACACACAATTTTCACGCCCGTGGGAGTAGACATTACTAAATAGTTGCGCCTAATGTAGGGCTATAAAAAAGTCTTCAGGCCGATTCAAAAAAACAAATAATTTAACTCAATTGACCTTGATCCCAATATCCCGTCCGGCGGCAAATAGCTGGAAAGTTTTGTCTGGCATTTTAGTGTTATTCTTGCAATTGGCTTCAAACTCATTTTCAAAACTACACCAAAAATGATTTAAAGAATGCCAAATGATTGTGGAAACTCTACGCTCACCCGGGCAATGAAAGTCAAGGGCATATAATGGGATTACTTGTTTAGTTAGATCGGGTTAAGAGATATTTTTATAGCCCTACACAAAAAGTCATATGCGCTATTTTTGTGTATTTCTTACGATTGATGAAAGTAGTCAAATTGAACATTATTCATTTTAGTCTAAATTTTTTGCCGGGCTCCTCTGTGGTTTTACCAGCTAGTTTATTATATACATTTTTAATTTAAGGTTGACTTCGCTGGGAAGCAATCTTTTTGGAAGGCCTTGAAACCACCAGCAAAGGATAAATGCGGTGAACTTTTGTCGTCGCTCTGCTACCATCCTTCAAATTCTATTTTAACATTGACATTGATAAAAGCGAGAAACCTTAAAGCGAAGGATATTAATGGAAAGTCAGGTAAATTCAATCTTTTGATGGGCTTCCAAAATTCTTAGTTAGGATCGATTGAAACAATACTATCCTGTTAGAGCTTTCAATGAATATTTCGTAACTAAATTACAGTAAGTTTTATACAATGTCGCTGAACTGTTTTATATGTGTGTATGAATACAGGGTCTCTCCTTGTCGGATGTACTTAAACGTTCTTCTTTTCTTAAAGTTGTCCCAAGGAAAAAACACATTTCCTTTTTATATTTGTTAGATATTAATAGTTTATTGATCCATTAGGTTGAAGTTCTTGTCATTTTTTCTCCTTGGTAGGCTTAGCTTAACAATTTAAATAATTATCTTTCAGATCCGTATGTAAAGGTGTGGCTTCAATTCGGAGATAAACGCGTAGAAAAGAGAAAAACGCCTATCTTTACCTGTACGTTAAATCCTGTTTTCAATGAATCGTTTAGTTTTAACGTTCCATGGGAAAAAATTCGCGAATGTTCTTTGGACGTCATGGTTATGGATTTCGATAACATTGGACGAAACGAGCTGATCGGAAGAATATTATTAGCTGGTAAGAGACAATAAATAGTATAGCTATTATTAAGGCGGGGTCACACAATATGCCATTTTGCCACATATGGGGCAGTCGGCAGTTACCATAGCGTTTGAGTACCATATGGCAGACTACCACATAGATTTTGTGATTGATCACACGATTATGCATATTAAAGATTTATATGGTAAAAACGTGCCATATAAGTTTATATGTTAAAATATTTAACATATATTCTTACTTTTGCCATATGGCATTTTTGACGGTAGATTTCGATAACGATATAAAATATATATGGCAAAATGCCATATCGTGTGACCGACCCCGCCTTTAGATTCATTGAAATATAAAAAGGTACTTCTATACCCACATAATATTCTTTTTGCAGGTAAAAACGGTTCGGGAGCGTCGGAGACCAAACACTGGCAGGATATGATCTCGAAACCCAAACAAACTGTAGTGCAGTGGCATCGCTTAAAGCCAGAATAATTGTTGGAGTGAAAAAACAATCTTTGATATAAAGAACTCCTAATATAGTACACACATACTTATATTCAAAAATGATTAAAGAAATAATGTTATGCAAAACGAATTAGCAGTATTTAAACAGGCTGCACACTGACTAAGACACCGCACACTGAGTTTATTTAACGCATTAAAAGCACAGTAATAACTTAGCTTACTGCTCTCATTTGTGCTTACATTACACATACAAATATATATACACAAATATATATATACATACATATATATATATATAAACTGAGGTCTATATCATTATTTGTGCCTGAATATCAGAATATAAGGTGAGCTTGAAGTTAAACTGACAACTAACACTGGATATACACTTTAAACAATCAATAATATTGTATTGTAAATTGGATTCCAATCTATATCTATCCCGTTGTATTTTCCATTATGTGGCCAGGATGTAGCTTTCGGGTTAATTCAAGTTCACTGTTTAGAAAAACGTTATACTGGCAGGCAATAATCGAAGTAATATGGATTGTCTTTAAATTTCCATTAGTATTCATTTGAATACAAATTTTTACAAAGGAATCCTTTTGTACTAAAAGGATTAAAAATTTATTTATTTGTTGTAATGTTTTAAAATATAGAAACACATTATATATTAGCTTAAATAAAACGGCAGTCTTAGAATACTAATACTACGTGTATGAAGACAGATAAACATTTCTCGTAAGCGAAATAGATTAATCACACAAATACATGTATATAATAAAAGTTAATTGTTATTACTAGATTCTAATGTTAACTCGTAAAACGACATTGTTACAAGTTACTTACATAAATGCGAATCGTTGTTTCTTTTACAATAAAGAAAATTAAAGTGTGAAAAGGTCATGTTAATCTTAAATATAGTTTAAACCGAAACTATTTAGAATGATAGGCTGTAGGTTATAAAATATTTTTATTAGAAAAGGCAATTAGAAAATAAACATTGAAATTTTAAATATATAGTAACTGTAAAGAAATTAGCCAACCATTGCCGGAACAAGCGTCTACTGAGATGAAGTGCAAACATAAAAATGAGATTGAAATTAAGAGTTAAACAATAAAAAAAGAATTATAATTGATAAAGAGAAACTGAGTTTAAAAAACGAAAAATCGAAAATTCAACCCACCTTGAAATTACATATTTGTTATATACCTGTTATAATATTATTAAAATCAATTTATGATAATTAAATAGCTGCAAATAAAGCATTTTTAACCTAGAGTATGATTAGTCCCATAACGGCATTTGTTGGGTTCCAATTTTTATTACTTTCTGTCTTTATCCGTCGGCTAAGTAAACAACAACTTGGAATTAGCCACACCGTCCAACGCTGAGCTTTCAAGGACACTGCATTAGATTGATAGCCGGGTCAGCGCCGCCTAGTCAGAATCCTTCATACAATTACCTGCTTTAGATTAAGTACTGAAATCTATTAGTCACACTTTGAACAATTTTACGTCCAGTTTTCGAATTTCTTGCCGCCACAGAGCCACAGGATAGGTGCAATCTCTTTCTGATGCCCAGTGCAGCTGGCCAGGCACTCATCGATGTATGTAAGTACCTTCGCATTTTCTCAGCTTAAACTTGAATGTTTGTTTCGCCATCGTATTATTGGGATAAAGGTAAACATTGTACAGATTGTACATTGACTTGCCAGTCACAGAGTAGAACATTTTCATTGGAAACGATCGAAAAGGTTACATTTAAACTTGAAGCAAGCCTTTGATAATCAAGTAAGAATGCTCTAGTCGAGTATACACGACTAGGCAGCACCCGGTACGTAGCTCTGAAGTTCCCAAACACATTTTCGTACGCATCAAGCAGTTCAGCGGCAGTTCAAACAAGTAGAACAGTTCATGTAGCGGCTGAGCTGCTGCTTCCCAGAATACTTTGACTCTGTCTTCCAGCACAACATTACCAAAAATGCTTTCGTAAAAAAAAACAAAGTTACAAGTAAAGCAAGGTAAATGGGTGTGTGTGAATTCCATTGAACTGTTAACCAAAAACTAACTAGCCAATATCCTAACCCACAAGTTACACATTATTTCGATTTGGTCAGAAACCTAATTAGGGTGACGCTGGCAAAGATGACGACGCGTCGTATATAAAGATAGGTCCGGAGATGCCCTTGCTTCCTGTTACATAGATTTGCAGTTTTTTTACCATTTACCCATTTAATGGGTAGAGCCTATAAAAATAAATGGTTTGCTTTTTTGTGCAGTCTGAATATATGCAGTATGCAAATAAACACATGCCACAACCGGATTTTTATTGAGCCCAAATATCGCAACTTTTTCGTAATTTGACGACATTCTCAATCATCCACCAGCTCTAATGAGTATGCAGACGCTGCAGGGGCCCTGAATCAAGTTGTGTCTGACGTTTGACAATTATACATATTCTGTATAACAAGAATTATCTAACAATTATAAAATTACAACAACAATCAACAAACAATTCAGATGCTGAGCAGCTAACCTCCATTAAAGTAGCATTTACTTGTAAATGATACGGATGAAATAAAACACAAATGCGACTGGCAGTTGTTTTTGTTCACCTTTAAAAACATTATATTTAAAACGGATTTATCATTCCTCATTAAATTACAAATAGATTGATAATCTCTTAGAGATACAAATATAAACGATTAGGCAATTAAGTCTATAAAATTTTGTATGATTACTTATGGTTTGTTGGATTGAATTTTGTTTTAAATCGTTTTCTTTCGACTTACAATTTTCAAATACAATAATTTTCGAGGCGCATCCTACGCCGTTAACAATCGCGATGTTCTCTTGTGAAACTATATAGTATCTTCTTAGCTGCGCCTGCACCCGCATCCATTGCTATGTACTTCTCTATAACATTGTTAGCAAGCAACCAATTACAACTATGAATTTCCTTCAGGTTTGCTTTATTTTATACATGCATACACAGTTATATATATATATACTTGCTTATTGTTGCATACATTCGTACTGTAGGATCGCATCAGCGAAGTAGTTTATATGTATACATATATTGTAGTAGAATATAAATTTTCTCTGGTTCTTACACCTGATCTTCACTCTTCTTTCTTATTACATATGAAAGTATATATATGTTATGTTGCTCCAAACTGTATTCTGTTTTATTAAGATGTGTTGTTTTGTTTTAATTTGTTTTGCCCTAACTCGCTATGTTTGTCAGCTCTACGAGTAAATTGATGCATTAATTGGCTTCATCGTTGAATAATGAGTTGAAGAAGGGATTAAGACTTTTCACAGCCACACCTGTGTGCAATATACAAATGTATCAATTAAGCAATTGGCAATATATTATACAGATATGATATCCCACCTTTGCCAGCTGACTGATCCTTCGAATCTCGCCATTTACAGAGCGATTCCTTCTGTATTACATAGCCATCGTATAGCTCACCGAACAGTTCACTCAACAGTCCTAAAAGGTAAATATGTTTTAATCCAATTAGTTAAATAAAGCTTTTGAACTTCAAAATATCTAACCTCTAGGGTGCTCTAAGCTGTGTACAAGCAGTTGCACTCCGTATAAGCACTCGAGCTGAAGGTCCTCATTGGAATCAATATAACGCAGGAAAACTGGTATGCAAAACTTTTGAAAGATTTCAGGCTCGAGTTTATAACTATTATCCTTGTAGACAATCGCAAAGTTGCTTAGAGATGTGGTCAAACCTCTAATAAACAGCTTATCAGCCACCACAATATTGCCCTGAAATAATTATAATAATAAAAAAATTCGACGACACAAAAAATTGTTTCATTCAAATCTTACATTACTATAATCAATGATACAATCTGCAGTTGCCCCCTCCTTCAGCAAGTCTTCAATGTGCTCTATCACATTTTTTACGTGCTTTTCGGCAGACTCGCGTTCTTCAATCACTGGCGTCTTCAATTCGTTCTGAACGTATTCTAGTCTCTGTATGAGTAATGAGTTTAAAAACAAGGTTAAGAATTTATAAGTAACCAATGACGTTCCATCGAAAAAGAGACGACTTACATTCGATTCAATAAAATCGATGATTTCGTTGTCAGGCATGAAATCTGACCAACGCATGTCAAATGTATGCCACATGTTGCGGGTAAAGTTCGGTCCCACTTCCCGTGTGCAATATGTTAAGTAGGATTTAAGGAACTTTCTACCCATGCTTGATGAGCTGTTGTCTCGCAGATTTTTGTTCCACAGATCTGTTACTGTCAAGACTTTCTTGACTATTAATGGACCTACATTGCACAAAAATAAAATAGTTATATTAATATTATTTGGATATATTAAATACAACACATACCAGCAAATTGGAAAATATAAAGCCAGAGCTCTGGAATATCAACAATTAAATCGCTTGCGAACTCGCTAAATTCTTTGTATGCAAGTTTAAAGTGATCCACAGACAAGTAGTTCTGCTGTATAAGGTAGGCAATCGTCATTGCCAGGTATCTCCTGTATTGTTTACCTACATTCGCCAAATGCAAATAATCAGTTAGTATATAGTACAAAAAGCCACAGCGCTGTGGTTCCGGTATCCGTTTTATGCATTCGACAACCGTTGGAGTAACAGTTTTAGTGGTCGCCACAATATCGATCATGTCCGTTACGACTGTCTTGTAAAGTTTCAGGTCGCTGTCTCTGGGCTGAATGAACACTGCTGGCGGCGCAGTGGCCTTTACAGACTGAGAGGCAGAGATGGATGAGGAGGCACTTGACAATGATGATGGCTGCGGCTCACTGCCTCTGTATAAGCCGCCTACGTTAGCGCCTGAGCTGCTGAGCGATGAACCCATAGCCTGTTGGAGAACCAGTATCAAATTAGTAAAAGACAGAAGGAAAATTCACAGGCTGAGTGGGCATTTTATGTGCTGTTGAGTTTTGTGTTGTTAGATGAATACGGCTAAATACTCTGCTTCCACTGTAATCATTTTGATCATAAACCTGTATTTTTTGACTAAGCAACCCGCAATAAAAATAAATGAATATATACAAGTATCGAATTGTTGAAATTCACCTAGAACAATGTAAAATGACTAACCGATTCTTCCATTTGTCGTGAATACTCTACCAATAATTATACCAGTACATACCTTGTTGGAAAGTCTAGCTGACGGCACCTGTTGTGTGTACTTTGAGTGACTAGCAGATTTTTGTAGTGAAGAGTTCATCATGCCGCGACTTTGTTGGTGTTGGCCTACGCGCGAAGAGGAGTTTTCCCGCGAGCCTTGAGACGAACCGGTTCTCGAGTGCATGCCTATTTGAGAATATATTGTAAAGTTGCACTGCTATAAATAACGCATGATCACTGCTCACCTCGATCACCGTAACGATCACGCTCCATGGAACCCTTGTTGTAGGAACCCTTGTTCCTGGGACCACTGCGATCACGATCCCTGTCCCTGTCGGTGTTGCTTTTCTCGATCAGCGATGATAGCGCTGCAAATGAGTTGGAAGGCGTTGTCGTTGGCGTTGAGGATTGTTTATTGTCCTTGTTCCAAATAAATTGATTTAGTCCGCCCATCTTCTTAGTATCCAAGTTTTGATTGAGCTGCAATGTCTAAATTAATATGAGCAATCTTAAATTTCTACTAGGCTAATAGTAAATATGAAAGCCTAACTCCACTGCAAATCTTTCTGTGTTGCCCAGCATTCTTAACAATTATATTTAAAAAACCGTCGAAAACTTTTAAATTCGCGCAAAATATAGGAAGTCGGATTGTTAGGCTCAAATTTGAAAACATGTGAATCAGCTCCTTAACTTAATAATGATAATATCGAATAATTCAAAATGAAAACAGTATATGTTTAGAATGTTGGGCGCATAATGAAATCAGGCTTTAAGATATGGACTAAAAAAAACTAACCAGACCCTCCAGTTTGATGCAGTCAACTGCCTGGGAGCGGCTACCCTTGCTTGTCTGCACGTGCCACGTGTTGTCGTCGTTGTTTCCGTTGGAGTGAGCGTTGTTGCCGCCACTGTTGCTGCCACCGCTGCCGACGCCGCTGTTGGGTTGTTGATGGCGCATGTTACCTCCGCCGCCGCCGTCGCCGCGTTGACTGTGACTGCCACCATATCCGGCGGATCGAGAGTCTCCGTAACGAGCGCCGCTGCGATCATCACGTTTGCCGGATTGCCCAGATTGTGATCCATTGGGGTTCGAGGAAGAAAGGGAGCCACTGTAGTTCATGTATTGCGCTGACAGTTGCTCATTTTTGGCCTCCTTTTCAATTTGGCCCATTGTCTTGGGTGCCTCGTTTCGACTGGTTTGCCATTTGTTTTTGCGCAAATCAATAACGTCTTGGAGCATGAAGCGTACACGAGAGCTGACTTTGGCACCATCTTTGTCGCTCTTAGATGCAATTCCCTGCATTCTGGCTATTGACTTCTCAAGTGAATAGCATCGACTGGGTTCCTTGGTGTTCACTGGCGTCTGTTCAAACTTTTGGCCCACTGTTGTGAGCAGTTTGCAAAGGCATTCCAGCATGTCTTCCGAATGGGGATTAAGCAGCGTATCGATGCAAGAGTAGATTATTTTTCCAGTCAACATGGATATCTTAAAGAGCTCGCCAATGAACCGAACTGTGCCTCCGGACCGCCGGCGAATCTTGCGCTCCTCCTCTTCCAGGAGCGCTTCCATTTCAGCTTTCTCGTTCGGATCATTGCACTTCTTGATCTTGTCTACAATAGGCTGTAACTTTTTCTCCTTGGCTGTACTTTGCGAGACATTCTGCGTGAACTCTCTTTCCGTTTTGTCCAGCAAAGCGTTGCGGAAGTGCTGCAGATTTGATTTGGTGCCACTTTCCATGCGTTCATCCCGCGCTTTTACCTCGCTAATGAGACGGTGGCACAGTCTGGCATAAGAGACGGAGAAATTTGGCTCATCAATAGCCTTTTCAAACACAAGTACAATGACCTCGTTCATTTTGTCAATTGTATCAATCTTTAGCTTGATTATCTCCGCCACGAGCGTATCGAACCTTTCTGGCGTCAACTTATTGAGAATTCCCCGCACCCGGCGCACCAGATCATCTTTCTCGTGGGTTGACTTGCTATCGCTCGCAGACTCAGACTCTCCTTTGGTCTGGCCCCGGGGTCGCCAGGCATTTTCGTTCTCATTAAGTTTGACATCTTGATTCAGCGAGAGGTTCACATGTATCATACCCTTCATGCTGCTTCTACCCGCTTGAACACCGGACATTGAGACCTGCTTGCCAACAAAATTGTTTCCAGATTCAGTGTTTCTATTGCCCCCAATCATGCCCACCATAGATTGCACCCGCTTATTGTTATTGTTGTTACGCATAAACATAGGCATTAGGTTGGGATGTGGTAGAATCGATACATTTTTCACCTCTGGCTGTACCCGGGAAGCCTTTGCTTCACGTAACTGCATCAGTTGCTCCCGGTCGTATTGCTTCTTGCCACTGGGATTACATGGTGACCATTGTCCCTCGTTGTAGTTGATCAGCGATGGGAGTGCCGACTCCATGGCAGTTGTGTCTTGTTCCGCTTCTGTATCTGTGTTTGTATCTGGTTTCTGTTCTGGTTCTTGTTCTTTTTCTGTTTCGGGTCCGGGTACTGTAGTTTCTGATACTTGCTCCAACTGCGGCTCAGCCTCCGTGGTGATAATGTGAAAACTGGACTCTGTAGCGGTCGCGATTTCAACATTTTCGGAAATCTCCTTAATCGGTGCTGCTAATGGCTGTTGGACACAAGTCTCTTCCATCTGGAGCAGAATTTGCGAACGATCAGTCTCATCGGGTGTGCTTTCGTGTGTGCTCCGGGGAGTATGTGTGCTATGAGTGTCCTGATTGACTTGGTTGATGATCGAAGGCTCTGCAACCTTTTCGCTTGAAACAGCCGCAGTTGCAACTGTTTTGGTATTTGCCACACTAGGTTCCGTTAGCTGCATAGTAGACACGTTATCGGCCAATATGGAAACCTGAACAGCCTCGATATTCGACTGAGACTGCGATTTGGATTGGGATTGCGGCACGACTTCCGCATATACGGATGCAGTCTCTGTAGCTGCTTGTGGATTCAAGGACGCGTCACCTACCGGCACGAATCCTGGGCTAACTGTCGGGTTTAGCTTCTGGACTGGTTTGGTGAGTAGCCCGCTTGTAGCGCTTGGCAAAAGAGCATCGTCTACGCAAACACTGCCGATTTCCTCCGATGGGGCTGCCGCATCCGCCATATACTGAGAATGTGGTTGCTGCTGCTGCTTCTGCGGCTGCTGAGGATGTGATAAGTTTTGCTGATTTTGCTGTGGAGCACAGTTCGGCTGTATCTGTATCTGTTGATTACTCTCAATCGTCGCTTTAGTGGCAGTGTTTGCTTTCGCCGCAGCATCATCCACTTTGACTAAACAAATGGGAGAAGAATTTTGGTTAGTTATTTAAATACAATATGGAAGCCGGTTTAAATAACCCTATTCGGCGGCTGAAGATTTAAATAAATACATATATTAGTTCGCATTGGTTTCATATCCGTGCATCGGTTGCAAATTCATAAAGGCACCATCGCCATAATTACTATGATTACAACTCAGAGGCTTTTAGTTTGTAACGTAATCTAGTCTCTCAGCAATCGGCCAAAATAAATTTTTCTATATTATTATACCCATGCAAGTGATACGTTTCCGACCACAAAACTTTTCTGTTTATACAGATACTAGCTACCATTACCCCAGCTTTGCCCGGTGAAGTTCTTACTCCCTGTACCCATAAAATGTGTAAGACGGGGGTATTAAATCTGTGCAACAGTTTGTTACAGATTTCAGATATATTATCCAGTTCCCACGCAAATCGACAAAATCGTTTGAAAAGCACAATTTGAAAGATATAGCCATGGGACTTGGCATGTAATCTACTGTTTTAATCTACTGTATAAAATTCCAGTCGATCAAATCATAAACACCGAAGTTATTCTCGAAAGAAAATTCAGTACTGCAGCGCAGGGCGAAGAATTAGCGCAGTCGCCACTTGCCTTGCGTGCGCTGCAGACCACTGCCGCTTGTGTGCGTGCGTATTTGTGTATGTGTGTGTATATGTATAAGTGTACGAAGGTGATTGGATATTTTCGACCTGAGTACAGGGGGTTTCGTAGTCGTGTCGACTAGACCATTCTTATTTATTATACCCTAGCAGAGGGTATTCCAATTTTGTCTTGAAATATGTAATGTGTAATCTATTCAAATTTGGTCAAAATCGGACCAATATATCAGATAGCTGCCATAGGATCGGGCTAAAAATTAGTTTTTATATGAAAAACTTTTTTTATTACACCCAAACTAAGTGAGAGTTTTATTATACTTTAGTTTCCTATAATTTAATCAAAATCGGACCATAGGAACAGTCGGACGAAAATTGAGTTGTGTAAAAAAAACATTGTTGCTAGGGTATATAAGATCGGAACCTCCGAAGATAGCCGTTCTTTCTTGTTTTTTATACACTGCCGATCGCCAAAATAGACTCACAGTTTTTACTTCCTGTACCCAAAAAAGGGTAAAAAGGGGGTACTAAATCTATGCAAATGTATGTAACAGGCAGAAGTAGACATCTCCGACCCTATAAACTATATATATTCTTGATCAAAAGAGATTTTGATTTGGCCATGTCCGTCTGTCTGTCCGAATAAACGCGTCGATCTCAGTAACTATAAGATCTAGAGACACCTAGATCCCAAATTTGGGATGTAGGTTCTTGTATACCATACGCAGATCAAGTTTGTTTCCAATTTAAGATATCTTCCCGTTCCCCAGCAATTCGATGAAAAAGTTTGAAGCTGACAATTTTAAAGAAAAAGCTTTTCGACTTGGCATGTATAATACTTTGGTCACTCTTAATCTACTGTTTAAATTTTAAGTCGATCGGACAATAAATACGGACGTTATTCACGAAAGAAGATTCAGTGCTTCAGCGCAAGGGGAAGAAGAAGCACAGCCACAACTTAAAATGCCTCGCTTGCGCTGTCGCTTGTGCTGTCGCGAAGGATCCTTCGGTCCACGCAAGTCGTAAGTGCTTTCCAGTATAGATTTTTCATATCTCCGTAAGTCGTAAGTCGTATTTTTAGAAAATGACAAACAACGGACTGACTTCTATAAATGTTTTTTTTTTTTTTTTAGCGATTTGTCTAGCTGAAAGATTGCTGTCTCAGTATGCCAGTATTGCCTCTTTCTTCCAAAGTTAGTACCACTCCACGGCCCATTTTGTGTTTATTTATTCAGAATTTGATATAGAAGAGGATTTTAAACTTTTAACTTGTACAGCTAATCAAAAACTAAATTTACAGCTTCTGAGCTTCTGGTCATCGCCTGAAAATCAGACGATTCGGCATATGCAAAGTAAAATAGAAATATATAATAAGTTATTATTAATAACTGTTAATTTCTGCATTCACCTCTTATCTCTAAAATTTGTAAATTGCTTTGCTCTCAAAAAAAAACAACAGCTGTGATGATAGCTTACTGGATAAAGGTGAATATCAAAAGGGAAGAGATAAAACATGTTGAGTCTATTTGGTTGATCAGCAGTGTACTTATAAATATACATAGATCAACCTGCTGTATTAAAAACTCTGTTTTTAAAACTAAATGCGTTAAATTAATGACTGCGTAACTGGTTAGAAATTTTTTGGATATGATCAGGTTTGTATGTGGTTCATCTGAAACAATTTGATTAATATGACTGTAATCGCGTTTAATATTTAAATATACATATATATATATATTTGATTTCAAGGCGTCAAATTATAGTGCATCTCGAATTGATTCTACTACTCCAAAAATCACCTGGAATAGCCACAGACAAATAAACCACGTTTTAATCAATTCGCAATCAATACACTCAATGCATGTACTATATTCTTGCAGCATTTACATATAATTATTTATTCATATATTGTAAAGTTATCATTTAGCATTTGCATAATACTGCGAAAGACATCAACTGAAAACCACTGTACCCACCATACATATATGCATATACATATATGTAAATACATATATACGTGTTATATCTGCATCATGTGAAAGTAGATTTTCAAAGTATGTACACACATACATATGTGCGTTGCGTATATGTACATACATATGTATGTATGTATGTATGTACATACATATGTATGTAGTTCAATCAGACATACCAATTGTTAGTTCTGCTCCGAATGTTGCTGTCCATTACTTTTTAATTATCACAGTAGGAATTGAGTAATAACGACAAAATATTGAGGCAATTAACACACAAATTGCATTCGGATATACTTATATGCAGGTATACATACAAGCGTACGAATAGCGGCAAAAATAATAGATCTAATTGATCCTGGATAATGAGTTGGATCTATCTGAACTTTGCACACGTTTTATATTTTTTTTTAATATGTGTATGTATATGTATATTTATTTTTTCATTTCTTTTCTCATCGAGTCTGTCCGTCCAACCAATTGTCGCGTTGTTGCCTAGCGCTATAGATAGAAACAGATGATATCGAATCGCACTACCACCAACACACCCAAATGATCGCATCGACTGGCGGCTGGCGACCGGCCGCGGTTAGAGCAGCGAGCGACCGCAACTGAAATTGCTGCAGAGACGAGGCAAACAGAAAAACGGGCAGGCAACTAGCGCCAGCAACAAGCAAAGCGCGGCAACAACAACCCCAACATGCCAGCAGAGCAAAAGCAAAAGTGAAAATGTGTGCACACACTCTCACAAACACACCAGATCCCACGACACAGATACACATGTATTACACACATGCACAGGTTGACCAAAGCACGTGTTCGTGAGCGCGAGCGAACGAACCAAGTTCAACACATGAATGAACTGAATCTACCACGCAACCACAGTGAATATATGTTAGGTGAGATCACGCAAGCACAACTATCACTTTTAAGGTACCAGTTGTTGCTTGTGCAGCGTTGCCCTTATTTTATTATACTGGTACCAGACGATTTTATTCTCAATGCAGTTTTGTTAAAAATCATAAGTTGAATTGGTGCATCGAAGGAAGTGAACAATTTTAAAATAAAATTATTATGATTATTATATTATTAATTTATAATTATCAACTGGTGCCTGGCTACTGACATGGCACCACCTATGATAAATACACCAACCAATACAACACAATCACATTCTTGAAAGAAACCACCGAGCGGAGACGGAGAACCAGAGAGAGAGCCGCGTAGAATATTCTTTGTTATATATTCTTTGTTATATATACGTGGACAGAGTTTGACTAATAAATATACATACATAAATGTATTTTAACTAATGCACGCGTTTATACCTATTCATTTATGCACATATGAAAACACCTGCACACTCAACGGGTAAAAGAGCATTCGTTTATGCACGTTTAAGCGCGAGATAAATGTCAAGCTATATTTTAGTTCTCCATACAAGATTCACCTAGCACATAATCGGCTTGGTCAACTGGTTGAATCAATTGTGTTAGTTTGAATTCTAACGTAGTCGAATGTGGTAGATAGGTTTAATTTTGAGAAGAGATTTATGTTAAGCAATATCAATATATCGGGTACCGAATATTAGACAATAATCGTTAATTATCAATTAAAGCAGAAAGACAAGCTATCTTTGGGATACTGATCTAGATTGATCGTTCGTATAGTAGCTATGGAATGTAATAATAATCAGATTTTCATAAAGTTTACTATAACCTGCTATTTCTGTGTTTTTAGTGGCTATCTGTAAAAAAATGTGTTCATACAACTTATCAAAATTCATTGATTACAGCGGAGATCCAGAGTTTCTAAAATATTTATTTTCCAAATAGGCATTCTATGAATAAAGTACTCACTCAATATCGTGTAAATTACTTTATATTTTTTTAAGAACTTTAATTTAATTAAAGGGTGTACATTTTATCATTAAAAACAAAATATTCCTGTCCTAAAGATGATAGAAAATGTTCTGTTTGCTAGAAATAACAAGTAAACTGTTCCCAGGTCTAAGATTCCTAAGCACATCTTCGTCCACATACACTAGAACAAGCAGTTCAGCGGAGGTGCAAGAAAGCAGTGCATCTCAAGTGCTGCTTTCCCTAGTTTCCAAAAATAAAATAAACTCGAGGAACAAGCTTAAAAGACAGTGAGTCGCAGATGAAGAGCTGCTACGACATATAGTACGGCAAAGACAATGTGGACCATGCGAAACGCCAAACAATCCCACTATATCCTATCACTCCCACGGAAGGACACTGTAAGACAGCGGCCGATGCGAAGAAGCTTGGCATCGTGAATGTCGACAAGTGCAGGAAGTGCAAAGAGCCGGCGGTATCCTAAAGCCTGGAACATCTCCCCTATACTTGCCCAGCGCTTACGAGCAGCAGACTCAACCATCTGGGATCCCATATCTTCACTTCCCTGAAGATTGTATCGATTGTATCGTATACCGACACCTACAATTCGCAAGAATTATCTTTAAAGAATCCTCGACTTCGCAAGGTTTCATCATACGGCATCACCAGGGACCAGATGATCTATGTGGTGGTCTAGGCATTGAAAAATCGGCCATTCAACTTTTTGTAGCCAATCACCCGGATTTTCGCTATTGGGGTTAGAGTTTTCCAAATCGGAAAGCACCACGTTTACTTATTTCTTACTAGACCCGGCGCGCTTCGCTGCGAGGGCACGGTAAAAAAATTGCTATGAAACTTCCTTCCCCACACACTTACACACACTAACACTCGTGGATATTATAGTTTTTATTTAATGTAAAATTATACTCATGAATATTATCATTTTTCGTTTATGAGTGGGTGGTTGTGTGGGGGTGGTAATGACACAACAAACTATAGCTATAAACATTCCCTGGACTTCAAGGAATATATTATAAAAGATTTCATCAAGATCCTTTAAACGGTTTTCAAGTTTATCGCGAACATACAGACAGACATTCACTTTTATATATATAGATAGATGTAGTTTTGAAAATGCGTATGAAACCTTTCTGAATAGAAACAAAAAATCATTTATTGTTTAGAACTTTAACAAGTAAGAATGCTATAGTCAGTATACCCGAATACAAGACTCCCTGTACCCAGGTCAAAAATTTCCAATCGCATCTTTGTACACTTACACATACACACACACAAGCGACAGCGTAAGCGAGACATTTTAAGTGGTGGAGCTGCAGCACTGAATCTTCTTTCGTGAATAACTTCCGTGTTTATTATCAGATCGACTTGGACAGTAGATGAAAAGTGACCAAAGCATTATACATGCCAAATCCCAAAGCTATATCTTTAAAGACGTTGGTATAAAACGTTTTTAGCGAATTGCGGGGGAACGGGGGAGATATTTGAAATTGGAAACAAACTTGATCTGCGTATGGTATACAGGAACCTACATTCCAAATTTGGTGTCTCTAGCTCTTATAGTTGCTGAGACCGACGCCAAATCGAAATCTCTTCTGATACTGATCAAGAATATATATACTTTATAGGGTCGGAGATGTCTCCTGCCTGTTACATACATTTCCACAGATTTAGTACCCCCTTTTTACCCATTTAATGGGTACAGCGAGTAAAAATAAATTTGAATCTAGTTATTTGATTTGATTTGACTTGTTATCTAGTTACATGCCTAACTTTTTCGTCAATTGGTAGCGAACTGTTTTAAAGGGCAAGACACGCGCCGAATTATATTATGTGAAGACCTTTGAAGCTTGGTTGGCAGTCAGGCAGATAAAAAAATAACAAGTAAGAACTTTCTCTCTAAAGCTCCAGACTGTTTTCCGTCTTGTTATCCATATTTTTCACATTAGTCCTAAATGGGGCGTGACAAAAACTGAAGTCTAAACACTTTATCAGATGAGGATATATACCAACATGTATCAAATTTAGTTGGTCTAGATCCAATATTTTTGCTACGCCCATTTGAGCTCCTAGTAATAAGCGAGAGATAACAGACTGGAAACAGAATATAAGTATAATAGACGACTATTTGCGACTGCAATGTTACTACTTGATTTACTTTGAATTTTGGGGTGGCCACTTGTTGAAAATTCGTGCATCATGAAATTGATATGAATCATAGCAATTTCGCGTTAGGCTAAGGCTGCTGTATTCTATTATAAATAACCAAAGAGAAGGTGCTTACCTGATGTAATATCAGTTGAAGACTCAAACTCATCTTTTGGGGAGACTATAGGAATTCTGAAAAGACCAATTTCTAAATGAACAGTTCGAAAAATAAAATATGCAAATGACTTACTTTTTGCTCTTGGCTTTCTGGGGTGTTGGGAATATTTCTACAGACGGAGCATCAGACATGGCTGAAACCACTGGGGTCTGACCCACTAAGATATCTTGGCGCAGAGCGGGAATTTGATCTAAAAAAAAATTGTGGTCAGTTCACAGCTCCAGAAGGACATCATCTGATATTTGTAGATTTAATATGTACCTATTTTGTACTGGACATTGGCCCGTCCATCAGAGCTGCTTTGAATTACCATCCCAGTGGCAACTGGCATACCCATAGCAACAGCGTCTGGCTGTGAAATGCATATGGGAATATCTGGTTGAACGACGGCTGTCGTCGTTACCGCTGCCGCAGGCACTTGCTCCTGGTATTCATTGTCCGCATTCGAATTACTCTATTTAGGTGGAGGAGGTAATTCGATTTATTTGAATTTAAACCAGCAGGCTTCGAATAGCGATCGCTTACCTTTTCCAGATCATCGAGAATATTCTTTTTTGTGGCCGGGTCAATGATCTGCAAGCGGTGCGAGCGGCGTCTACTCGCTGGCTGCACCTGAACCGGCTGCGGAGCCACGTTCGGTGGCATGACACCGACCATAGGCGGGACACCCACCTGCCCGCTCGCAGCTCCGCCGACTCCAAGTACCGTATTTGCGCCCTGCTGCACGGCACCTGTCAACAGCTGTAGTTGGGACGAAGTGGCCCCAGGACCAGCCAGCGGTCCATTGGGGCCGGGCTGCACGGGCATCGTGTTGCCAATGTTGACGCTTGTGTTAACCGCTACGCCGCTCCGCGAGTGTGGCGGCTGCTGCGGAAGTGTTGGAAGATATTGGTAGGGATAGTAGGGAATGGGCGCGGGTGCATATTGTATATGTGGTGTTTGAAAAGGTTGTCGCTGACTAAACTGAGGGTACTGCTGCAGCAACATGTTAGGATACATTGCTGGCATGGGCACGTGACGGGCACCCCCTGCGGCGGAGCCCCGTGGCGCATTGGACGTAGGCGGTGGTCCTCGAAAAATTCCGCCACTTTGTGGATTTGTACGGGGGTTCCCAGAACTGTTATTTCCCGATGACACATACTGCAAAGGTAAAATAAATGTGTAAGTTTATGTCTGTCATACTGATGTTGCAGTGCGTGTCGAACAGGCTGATTATACGCTACATACTACATTGTACTTATAAGTATATTATCCCTTTAAGAATATGCACATGCTTGCATAAGTGCTGTTGTAAAAATATTAATATTACTTTCTATCTCCGGTTGTCACCATCGATAGGTTTGCAACTATTAAGATTCTAATATGCTGTGTCGAGAACGAAAAAAGGGTATTTTCACCGAAAATCGGTATTTGTAACAGGCAACAGGCGTCTTCGATCCTAGAGTATCAACATCCAAGTCAATCTCTCAGTCTGTCCAAATAAACGTGTCGATCTTCAATTCTGTATGTATGTGTGGACACCCCACCCCTTATTAAGTAAGTAGAGATATCCACACGTTATAAACTGAGGGTGTTTACAAGCATGTTTACCAAGTTTGGTTACTCTAGCTTCAAGGGTGTCAAAAACAAACATGCGCTCCTACAACAGACAAACAGACGGACATTGCACAAACCCAAAACTTTCTTGGAAACAGACTAAAATCAGCAAAATTGCTTCTTATTTATAGCAGAATACGAACGAGGGTACTAAAACAGGCTGGGACTTATGACCAAAAAAGTATCTATGTATGAACCCGTAGATACATGGACTATAGAAGCATCTACTAATGATATCAGGTTTTATTTAAATTCATGATACTCCTCCAACACCCCGCCAACCAATGAAAACGGTTTATAACAACAATTCTAAGGATATGGTCTTAATTTTAAGCATGTGTCGCTTTTGATCCTTTTTATCGATCGCATAAAATAATAATAAGAAAGAGGGAGTCACATTAGCAGGGAAGCAGCAGGGGAACAGCGTTGCTCTTTTGTGCGAGAAAAAGATTCCCTATAGGGACCAGAGATGCTCCACCTCCTTTACGAGCTCATGTGTCATCAACTCCCTACGAAGGTGTCTCCTTCTACTCTAAATAATGTTGACACAGACAGAAAGAAGGTGGATAGTAGTTTCGTCATCCTCCCTACAGAATCTACACTCTTGGTCAGTGTATAGCCGCATGATTTTAAGGTGATAATTTACGATATGGTGTCCTGTTAAATTGGCCTCCAAAAACCTCAGTTTCGCCCTAGAAATGTTAATTATCTTTCGGTACAAGGACCGACCAGCTCAGGATAATGACCACAAAAGTTAATTGTTCAATTTAAGAACTTAGGTTCAAGAAACAATTTTCGTACCGCCGACCAGAAAAGAGTTTTCAGTCCATGTGAACTGCGTGATGCGAATGTGTATGTACTCGACTCCACCATTCGTCCTTGTTTTGGTTTAAATTTTCACTGATTACTGTAAATTTCAGTCTCCAATCAAAAATATTTTGGTTCATCGATAAGTTGTTGCCACATCTTTTAAGCCAAAGTTTGTGCCATTCAGAGTTGTGTCGAATTAAACATTCAGCGCATCTATCAGAACACAGATATTGATATCCTGTCTGATAGCCAGACAGCAAAATTGGCTCGAGAAGTGCGAGCCAAACTAGATCACCTGCCCTTAGATGGAACCCAGGACACAGGGATATAGTCGGGAACAAAGCATCCGATAAACTAGAATAGGAACAGTGAAGCCCCTAGTAGGACCAGAGCCGTTTTGTGGCATAGTAAGAAGAAATGCTTCAGTTCGAAGAGAGGCCAAGTCACTCTTAGGAAACTACAATCTAAAAAGATTCAAGCAAACAATGCCAATGGGGAAGAATTAATCAGAATATTCAGTGGTCTTCTAACGGGACACTGTAGACTAAGACTAAATTAGCAATTGTGAGCAGCGGGACATGCAGATTCTGCAAAATTGATGAGTCCTCATGGCACATACTGACTGAATGCACTACCCTGGCTAGAAGTTGGAATAGGCTCCTGGGTAGGAGGACATAGGAACTCTCAATACTACGAAAATCCTTGGTTGATGAGTGAGAATTACGCTCAGAAGGGGTTACAATAGGTATTTTAGATCGCAGTACACATGTCCCATTAATAATAATATTAAGCTATTGCCAACGATTTGTATATCCTTGCGGAAGATATATTATTGATCAGCATCATAGCATGGTCGATTTAACCTTATCTTTCTGTCTATTTTCCTAAAATACTTTCTCAGTTTTTAAGCTAGCCTAATTAAACTTAGCACAAATGATACTCGCAGTACAGACATATAACGGAAACAATTCAATAGGATGAATACAACATATACGTACAAACCATAATCCAAAAAGTCAGTTGTGTGACAAACTGTTTTGTTTATCTCTGATTAGTTAATCAAAATCATTAACCTAATCGGTCGAATATTGAGTAAAAAATCTTTTCTGCTAAAATCTAAATATGTTCAGCATTCAGTTGAGAAGTATGCCTGGATTGACGAACAGATGGGTAATCATTGCACAAACACCCAAACCCAAAAGTGGACCGCTAGACAGGCTTTTGGAAAATTCCAAACACAAGTATGGTAAATTCGCAAAAACTATTATGTGAAACTTTTTCATAACATTAACATCCTTCAAGCTTCAAGCCCATTTTCAATGCTCTACGCAAAAAATCATTCAATTCCTTGGTGAAAAATGGGGTCAGAAAGATGTATGGGGAGTTTAATTTTAGTCCGACCAGCTGCAAACTCATCCTCAAGGCTTTACACATTACCCAAATCGAAAATTCACCCCAACGTCGGAAAATTTGTAGAAACCTCTGAACTCAATTTTCTTGGTTATCATGTGCATTCTTTCAAATTATCTTTATACTTTATCAGATAGGGATATATGTATGTATACCATTATATGTTCCAAACTTGGTTGCTCAAGCTTCGAGGGTCTGGAAAAATTGAGATCATACCGACGGACACGCTGTCAGACGGGCAGACGGACGGATATTGGACAAACCCAACATACTCTTTTTTCGAAACATATTTTGGAAACGGAGTACAAAAGGCTAACAGTGCTAACCGATTTTGGAAAATATACCCCCACTATATTTTTTAGATCGGCTTCAAACCATTTTACAAAACTATGTAGGCAAATTGAATATAATATAGTTTAAATCAAAATACTCATGTACATATATATGTGTGTCTTTAAAAATGAAATAAGCAATATTTGTGTACTGTTTTCAAAAATATGTGACCAACTTTTCGGGTATCACACCTATTTTGTTGGCTTTGGATAGACTTGCGTCCAATTTGGCCAAGTCAAATGTAAAGTCTAAATCTAAGTTGTGGTTATGCTGAAAATAAGTGTCGCTATGTAAATGGGTGGATAGATATGGTTTAGTGATGTCAAACTATCGATGGCAATATCTCTCCCTGACAACCAAAACAAGTAAGAACGCAGCATTCGGAATATCCCGACTGATTGGATTCTGCCAATTGCGGTGCTGGAGAACGGGGGGATTTTTACAGTTAATAACCTGCGGGTATGTACCAAGTTTGGATGTTCTAGCTAGACAGACAGACAAACGGACAGCACAAGCCCAAGAGTTGGTTAGATCTCGATCTCTTAAGTTAAAAAGACTAGTCTCTCACTTTTAAAGCTATCCTAATAAAACTTGGCCATAGGAACAATCGGTCGAGATACATGAATATTTGGTAAGAAAACATTTCAGCATTTATTTGTAAAGGGTCAATAATAAAAAGTTTTGTTTTGTTTCGAATAAATGTTTTGTATAACTTGTTAGATGAAAAATATTTGCCGTGGAGCGTTGCAAATTGATATACATATCATCAAAATGTGAAAACTCTCAATTATCGCAGGACGATAGGTTCATTCTGAAACAGTGCTTGAAATTTCTAACACAATTTAAGTTAACTCATAACTTATTGTTCCAACCTACTCCGAGCGAGTCAAATTTAGATATGAAATGGCTGATATCACTCTGACCAAATAAAAATACTAAGAAAATGCAATTGCTATTCACAGTTCTTATTTTGAAACTTAAACCCACAGAACTATCGAAGTCGCAACGATCGATAATTTGACATCCCTAAAAAGCGTAAGGAACACAAGGATTTGATGTTGTCCTACCTCTTGGGCTGGTTGGAAGCTAGTGTTTGACAGCAGATTATTGTTTTTATAGTCGTATTTTCTACTATCGATACAACTGACGCCGACGCCGACGTTGACGTTGACGCCAACCCCAACGCCCAACAGGCTCTTGTCGTGCATATAAGGTGCACTAGACGTGCCCAGGGCTATGCCGAGTGTGTTGCCGCCATGCGAGTTGGCCAGTGCTATGATACTATTGCTGCCGTTGCCTCCGTTGCCGCCGCCACCGCTGTTGGCGCCGCTTGCGCTGCCAGTTATAAGTTGTGTGTGTGGGGAAGTGTTGTTCGAGGCCACCACATTTCCGGAGCTAACTCCGCCTCCCTTCGAAATGTCGGACACAGTCGATACGCTGCCCATGAAGCGGCCGTTCGAGTCAATGATTCCACTGCTCCCGCCAGCCAGCTGAGCCCTGTGCCCGTGCCCGCTGGTGAGGCTGTAGATGGCGGTGGCCGAGTTCAGCTCCCCTGTGTTCAGCTGACAGCTGTTCATGGTCATTATGTTGCCACCGCTGCAGATCACGGTCGACTGCTGGGCAGCCGAGATTGTCGATCCCATCGAGGGTCTATTCACAACGTTCGCGTAGCTTTGCTGCTGCTGCTGCTGCTGCTGCTGCTGCTGCTGCTGCTGCTGATGATGGGACTGCGGTTGGTGAGCCATGTGAGACGACTGCGGAGCGTTCGTCGTTGACGTTTTTAGTATAGAGACAACGTTGTATGCCTTGTTTATTTGAAACTGCGGCTGAGTCGTGCTGTGCTGTGGAAGGGGCTGCTTCGTAGGCGGCACCTGCGAAGCATACTTTTTGGTCTTTTTATTTGACGGCAATATCTACAACAACAACAACAACAACGGCAACAGATTGCAAAACATTTGATATTGTTGGGCTATCGAACATAGCGCAGATGTAAACAGTGACTTCAACAAATCCATACATACTGTGTATATAATTTGAAACTCAAAAATAAAGTAAAAACCAAACCAAACCAAACGAGTAGAAATGAGCAACTAATTAATAATTATTAACCTCAAACATCTGGCCAAAGAAACGAAGAAATCGAAATGAGAAGTAGATAAGGAAGTAGTTAAGGCCAAGTGGAACTGAATCCACCGATCCAGTTAGCCATAACTTGACAATTATTCGAATATTGAATGCTGTAAACTGTAAAAACTCTAAAAACTGTAAAAACTGAAAAACATGTGAGAAATAAACAAAAACCATTTGCCAACAAATTTTGAAACAGCTTTGTGGTCTATGGGGATGTAATTTACAAATATCTTGAGCTGTGAGCTCTGAAAGTTGATAGATGTTCAAATGTATTGCAATTAAAATAAAGTCTCTATATATCTAGAAGTATTCAATTATATCGTACAAATTACAAATTTCAATTCAACATAACTTTTCAAATTAAATATTGTTATATTCGGAATTCCGAATAAGATTTGTAGGAACACTTTGCACAGCTAACCCTTGCCGTGATTTCAAGTTTTCGACACCAAGTATTTCAATTCACTTTTGCAAATAGTATATTTAATTTCGTCAGCCACATAAATTTCCACCCAATCTAAATTAAAGACTATCTAAATTCTAAACAATTTAGGTAATTGAAATTGGTTCTATATTTTGAGATCAGCGTGATTAGAAAAAAGGAGTTTACTTTCTATTAAAACTATGAAACTTTCACCATAAATTCCACACCCAGAACAATGTTTTCTTATACACTTTAACAAATTGAAATATGTGTATTGTGCTAACGATTTTAAAATCACAAGATGGCAGTTATACTTGATACAAAAACATAGGATATTAGGTAACTAGAAATAAATTGAAAATGCAAAATTAATTTAATTGGACACCTGAAACTTTCGGCATGCCGACGATATATACACTTGCAGCAACATTTCTTATACAAAAACTTAATTTCCACCGATTGTTCCTATGGCAGCTATTTAATAATGTAGTCTGATTTTGATACAATAACAGCAAGCAATATAAAGTATAAGAAAACTCGCATTTTCTGAGCTTCAATGAAATATCTGCAAAGTTTTTCTTACAAAATAAGTTATAGTTGTTTGATTTGTATCAAATTTTTGCAACTCATTTTTCGACTGATCGTTCGCATGGCAACTAATGATATAGTGCTTGTATTTTTACCAAATTTGGTCAGATTGTTTGAAGCCCGTCCATTTATTAGGTCGATTTGGTGAGTTTTATTCCTACGGCAGCTATGTATATGATCTGATATTGATCATATTTTGAAGGTTTGTTTAATAATTTCCGTGCTAATGATCCGATCCCTTTTTACCCATTTTTTATGGGTCGGGGAGTCAAAAGTGACTGATTTTTACTCCCTGTACCCATTAAATGGGTAAAAAGGGGATATTAGATCTGTGCTGTTTGTTACAGGCTGAAGGAGACATCTCCGATCCTTTAAAGTATATGTAATGTATCCTTGATCAGTATCAAAAGAAATTTCGATTTGGGCATGTCCGTCTGTCTGTCCGGATGAATGCGTCGGTCTCAGCAACTATAAGAGCTAGAGATACCAAATTTGGAATGTAGGTTCCTGTATACCATACGCAGATCAAGTTTGTTTCCGACTACAGATATCTCCCCCCGCATCCTCGCAATTCGATAAACACGTTTTACAGCCACAATTTTAAATGTATAGCCTTGGAAAGTGATATTTATAATGCTTGGGTCACTCTTCATCTAACTCTAATTTAAGTCGATCGGATAATAAACACGGAAGTTATTCACGAAAGAATATTCAGTGCGGCAGAGCGGGGGGAAGAAGCAGCAGTCACAACTCAAAATGCCTCGCTTACGCTGTGGATTGTGCGTGTGCGTCTTCGTGTATGTGAGTGTGTATGTATGTGTAAGTGGACACAGATGCGATTGGAAGTTTTAGACCTGGGTACAGGGAGTTTTGTACTCGACTAGAGCATTCTTACTTGTTATTTTTACATCAGTATTTGTATTTTATTTCGAAGTGTTTCGGAAGGAGACGTTTCCGACCCAACATAGTATATATATTTTGAATCAGCATGAATAGCCGAGTCGATATAGCGATGTCCGCCTGTCCGTTTGTTTCTATGCAAACTAGTCTCTCAGTTTCAAAGTTATCGTAATTAAACTTGGGACAGACCCGTATTTTTGCTGCAGGCAGTACATATGTCGAAACCGGCCGGATCGGACCACTATAACATATAGTTGCCATAGGAATGATCGGTCGACAACTATGGTTTTGTATGAAAAACATTTTTGTTTATAAAGATATCCTCACCAAACTCACTCAAACCAAGTCTGTGGAGACAGCTATATCACATACATAGCTGCCATAGCTTCGGGTGAAAAATGAGTTTTTGTATGAACAACATTTTGCATTACACCCCAACTAAGTGGGAATTTAATTATACTTCGTATAGTTTCCCATAGGAACAATCAGACGAAAATTGACTATCGCATAAAAAACATTGCTGCTAGGGTATATAGCTTCGGCACACTGAAGATAGCCGTCCATTCTTATTTGTAGTTAAAAGTGATCAGCAACTGTTATCAGATGAAGAGAAAATAAACACAATTGTTATATGCTGAGAAAATGAATTCAAATTGTTATTTTAGGAGTAATAAAAGTATTAGAAATAGTTGTATAAAATTTGAAAATAAAACGAGCAGTAGATTTAAGTGGCTAAACGACACCAAGAACGGGCTTCTTAACGCGCGGACCCAAGAAAATGCAACCCACCCACCACCCGTCCAACCGACCAACTAATCAGCTAATTCCATTTTTTTCGATCAGATCAGTGGTTTCAAACCCTCAACTCGCTATGAGTTCAATCGCACGCAATAAGCCCCCAAGTTGTTATTATATCCCACTTCCTTAAATAGCTTACAATACCACTGCTTGGTTATTCTCGAGAAAGCGCCTTTAGCTGTATAAAGTGTTTAGACATACTTAAAAATAGGATGCAAGAGAAGTATTCATACCATATTTTGGGGCTGCATGTTTTTAGCAATATCGGCTTGTGTTGATAGCGATGAAGCAGCTGGTTGCATTACGAGGTGACCAATCCGTGTGGAAAGCGGAAGTCGTCAAACGGTTTTGTTTCCCGTTTTATTGACGATCTCCGGGCGATTATTGACCCGCTGGCAATGTGTCACACAACCATCTGATTAGCTTTCTGTGGGTTAGATGACATTATTATCATTATTTGGCTGTCAGGTGTGTCTAGAGGTCTGGTGTCTTACCTATATCAAAAACAATTCCCTGACAAAATTCTGGTAAGTTGCGAACTAAAAAGGTAAAAACGGAGTAAGACCAAAATTTTTAAAAACACGGATGCTCTACTTGATTGTTCTCGACAAAGATACAATTCTGTGAAATTAAATAAATAAAGGCTAATGTTAAATGTAAATTTTCGGGAGTGTGGAAGGGAAAATCCAAATCACCACGTTTATTCAGCTGTGGATGCTGATCCAAGAATATATGCACGTACGTATATATACATATATATGTATGTATATCAACAGTTGTATTCAAAGTGGAGATAAAAATTGGTATCATTTATTTAAAATTGCTGGAGATAGGTGGTGGTCGAAGGGCCTCAGCAATTTTTGGTCCCGTCTTTGAAATAGATCATCGGAAGCACCGGTATCAAATCTCCTTAAGATATAGGACTGCCCGGGGGATCAGCAGTAGTTTTCACATCAAATTAAGTTATTCTTTCTCAAAGGTTGTGTTATACGGGGAACGAAATGATCGTAGCAAATAAACTAATATTAATATACATATATATATTAATGATATCTTAACACTTGTGCTGCCTTTGTCCTTTGGAAACAGACTATAAAATGACAATGCTGGAAATGTTATAATGGCCTGCAACAAATTTTTTTTGGTAGCATTTGTTTATTGTTGCTTGTTAATAAATTTGATTAATGCAATTATTTGTTGCTTAACAAACATTCGATAATATTCTCTGCATTCAGTGAAATTTTTATAGAACATAATTTGCTATCAATTCAACAATATATAATAAACCGGGTGTATGCAAACTTTTCGGCGGTAGTGTGTATATACATACATATGTATATACATACATACATACATAAGTTTGAGTTTGACTAGTAAACTTTCCGATATCGCGTATGTTTGTATGTCATGCAGGTTTATGGGCTGCCACATGCTTATTTCATTTGATTTATTTACACTTTCAATGCAGTTCGGGTGGGCTTATTAAAATTACAAGCCCCAATTCACTTAAAAGCAGCTCTTTTTATAATCATGCTTTCTTCAGCTATTTGCCGACGTTGCGCCGTTGACGTCGTACGTGCGTGCGAGTGAGAGAGCCGAAGGAGGGGAGAAGAGATTGAACGAACGACAAAGAAAATTAATGGTAAAAAAAAGTTGTCGTGAACTTGGCAGAAAATCTGTCTGGACTTGAGATTATTACAAATTTTACATAAGTTACACGTATTTGGACACGTTGGTATTTATTTTCTGATGCAAAAGCAACGTCAACGAATTGCATCTTAGTATGAAATGTCATCATGTAATTTTATTTCACGTTCGTTCCTCGTTCTCCTCGAAATTTATATTACCTGGATCATTCGTCAGTAGAAGGCTGGCAAATATATACAACAACAAAAACAATGCCAGCACTTCAAGTGTATACTTTTACAACAGTAAACTAAGTTATACTTGTCTTCTTTATGTTTAATTTCCAAAAACAAATTTTTCTATCAATTTAATTTCCACATGCAATGTGCTCAGTGTGACCGAATCTTGAAAGCAAGAAAGGCCATACTTGTCATTTTTCTACCTCGCGCATTTATTTCCTTCCCAGAAATTATTTTTGCATCTTTTGTAACAATTGCTGCAAGTTTTCTAGGAAAAATTGCCGTTCACTGTATTTCAATTCTGCACTTTTCCCAAACTAATTTTTTTATGCAGCTTGGCGCGGCATTGCAAAATTAGTAGTTTAATACGAAAAAGTCATTGAGCAGCAATTCAACGATTTTTACAAAACCGAATTTCTGGCAGACACTTTTTAATTTTAAATCGCGCACTGTTTGTGTGTTTTTGGGTTAAAAACCCGGGCTTCTATCAAAATTTAATTTTCTCATAAAATTTTCAGCGTGACCGAACTTTGAATGCATTAATATACCGTTCGCTTAAAAAAAATACCAGACTATACCAATCCAGTGTCCTAAACATACAACAAATTTGCATACATGTGCTGCCAGCACGGCTTGAAGATCTTGTAGGGTTGCGTATTACCACCAATTATATAGTGTATAGATACTCCATCTAGTGCGACCGAATCGAGCCGACTCACGATTGAGAGAACGATTTTGATCAAGCGTATTATTTAATATGTATGGCACATAGAGGGGTCCAACATATGTCTACAATAATCTGGCAAGATTCTTAAAATCGGGTTGGAATTACAGCCACACAAGCCCGATTTACTAAAAACAGTCGGAGATTTTCACACACTTTCAAAAGCACGCGCTAAGAAGCATAACATGTGACGTCACAAGCTCCCGTCACCGAATACCGGCGAGTAACGGACATGCGCATGGCGTAACCTACGGTCTTTAATCCGTGGGCAGGTCCCACCCGAACAAATACGACGCGTGTGGCAACTGCCGCGTTGAAAATTTTTGGTGACCAACGTTTCCAAAGTCTGGCTACTCTATAAGTTATATTCTTAATGCTTCGACTGAATAAGCGCGTAGACAGGCGCTACGAGGAATATAATTTTGTGTTAAGATAAAATTAAATATTAATAAAATATAGCTTTGTGTTTTTAGAAACCATCGACGACACACAGAGACAAGCGGAAGCTTGGCATTATTGAGTACTTATATTATAACCATTGACAGGTAATCCCAAGAACATGGTCCTTCGAAGCCTACTGAATAGCAGATGTAAACTGCGTAGTACACACATATACATACATATTCAAATGATGCCGAATTATGTGTGTATTGGTGACGCCTTTTTCCACGTGTGGAAAAGAGACAACTACTGGTGTCGAAAAACGTGCAGTAAGCAACAACAATTGACGACGACCAAGTAATTCCACATTTGTTCTGCGACGGTGAAAGATCATGGCACCAACAGGAACAAAAAGAAATTACAAAATAAAACGAACGCAAGTGCTGCCGACCAGCAGGCAAAAGGCGAAAAAATAGCAGTCAAAGAAGAACAAATTGACGACACACCTCTACCTGCTGTAATTGATGTAACCATGATTGAAAACGTAAATATTGCTCAATCAACACCGGCAATATTAGGATTGGCAAAGAGAACTGTGGCTTCCGAAGGAAATCAATTACCACGCACATTGTCAAAGATGCAAAGACTTCAGGTACAACTAGAGTTCTTGAAAAAACAGGAGCAGCTTCGCGAGGAGAGAGAACGGCTTGAGTTCCAACAGGCACACTTGGAATTCGTGCACCTCTTATGGTCCAGTGAATATTGTTGAAAATACCTTGAGACGTTTAGGAGACAGATTTGAATGTGGTATTTTCTGGCAGAACGACGACATACAAAGTATTGCGCAACAAGTTAGAAATTGTAAATTGTAACGAAATTCGAATATGAATATCCAAGCACTATAAGGATGACTACTTGGGTAGAGTAGATGACATCGGCCGCGCTGTTCCGCTAATCGAGGATGTCACACATGTGCATCAAAAAAGGGATTTCAGATATGTAATTGTTTATCGAATTCGGCAGACGTTCTCAGTCAAATAGGAGCATCGAAATGTTAAATCAAATCTGATTTCTCTCAAAAAATAAAAACTTAACTGAAGAACACATTAAGTTTCAACTTACAATTCACAAAATCACACCGCGAACTACTTAAGCATTTAAAGCGACCAACAAAGCGATAAGTTTTAAGAAATACAATGTCGATTTTCGATCCATTGGGCTTTTTGTCGAATTTGCTTTAGATTTAGACAGACTCTCAAATTGTGTTATACTAGCTCAAGCCAGCAGCAAACGCTTTAAAACATTTGTATCACAACGTTTGACAAATGTTACCAATTGGAAATAAGTCTAAGTTAAAAACTGCTGACGAAGCCACAAAAGTAAAAAGGATTGACTTGAATTGCAATAGTTCGTGGTCCACAAATCTTGCGTGAAGAAATTAGTCAGTGGCCAGTAAGCAAAAGAATACGTAAATATCATTTCTTCACCAAAAAGTGAAATACTTTTACCTGACCTAACAAGATTTTCTAACGGGACACGTTTGAAGTACAACGGCTTGGGTATTGCGATTTGACCCATGCTGCAAGACTTGTGTTACTTCATTGCAGCCGGCATTCAGACACCAGCCTTTCATCCGGCTAGCAATCGCATGCAAATGAACCGGGTACTTCATTTGCATCAGTCGATACAGATAATGGCCGATGTGAAACCCGCCCACGTTCAGGAGCCGCACATGCTCCAGCTGAATTCTGTCAGACAGCACTGAAATCACGTGTGTTGTGCTATAGCCAACGGATATTATGAGTGCATCGGTTACTTGATTAAGTTGCTGCTGATTGTGCCGCCAGCCATACAGAGCATACAGCATCGTTGCTGTAGGAGACCGCCGGCACCCCATAGCACTCATTTGGCGACGACACAAATTGCGGTTGGCCAAGGCCTCTCCTAATTTACCTAAGTTGTTTAAAAATCAATTTGTTTACATTTCCTGTGAACTGAAGTGCTGTGTAAGTTAATTGGTTGCTGCTTTCCAAGCACTAAGATTATTTAAACAATGGCAACCCTGACATACACCTGCGGTTACAAGCTTATGTATATACTATGTGAATAGTACACATAGCCACTTGGTACAAGAGTACCAAAAATGGTACGTTATTTATTTCGGTACAAAATGGATCAGATTTGTATTGCTGTTACTTTTGGGTGTTTCATATTTGTTGCAAGTGTGTAAAAACTTTTAGCTCAATACATAAATTATTAAAACAATCTAAAGGTGTGATTTATTAAAACCGAAAAAACCAGACTATGTAGAGCTTGTTGTCGAACAAAATTTTAAACTTAATTCTTAATATATTCTTTCAATAAATAATATTTTGATTTCACTACCATTTAGGGACCAGATGTAACTGTAACTCGATTTCTTCAATGTTAAGATTTGCAGTTATTTTGTGAGCAATTAAAATTATAAATGGATTTGACAAAAGATCAACTAATGATTTCTTAAAATTTGATGTCATTAACATAGGGCACGCAGCACAACAACAATATTTTGTATGACTGCTGTATTTTTTGTAAATATCTAATCTGTGAAAAGGTTTAACTTTTAAGGTTAATGACATATCGTTAAGTTAGTGATATTGTTTATTTTTATAGCTGTTTCTTTTTTTTTTATAGTAAATGGTACTTTTTAGAAAAAATATTTTTGTACCCGTACACGTGCACTTAATTCGTAGTGTATCTGCATGTACATGTTATTTACATTGCATTTTAAAGGAATCGGCCGAGTCTTAGAATTATTACAATTATTTTATTAGTTATTTCAATTTCAATTTACATAATGCTTGTTATAACAATGATCCGAAAGCCTGAGAAGCAACCCACGGAAGTCGACTCCTACAGGCCAATTAGTCTCCTCCTCCTCCTAGGAAAGATGTGGGAGAGAATCATTTTGGAAAGGATTCTACAACTTGACAGTGTCGCACAAAGAATACCAACGTGGCAATTCGGTTTTTGTAAAAGCCAGGGCACACCAGAACAGCTTCACAGAGTAGTCAACTTTGTCCTTGACACCATGGAGCGTAAGGATCATTCTACTGCTGTATTTATGGACATTAAGCAAGCGTTCGATCGAGTCTGGCACCCTGTGCTACTAAGGGACTTGCTCACTCCGCAGTTTTTCGAGTTAGCGAGAAGCTTTCTCCTCGATAGGTGTTTCTGCGTTCTTGTTGATGGTGTCAAGTCAACAAGAAGACACATCAATGATGGTGTGCCTGAAGGTAGCGTTCTTGGGCCCACACCATAATCGCTTTATATCGAGTGCACGCAAAACACTCAAAAAGATTCACCCCCAAGACCTTCCAAACATATCAGATATAATTTCAATTTAATTAATTTTTGTTTTTGTATAAATATGTAAAAATACGTAAAATATGTTTACGGATTACGTTTGGACTAGCTTAAGTTGCCACATTGGTTACCACTGGTTTCCACTAGTTAACTATATTTGTTAAATATAAGAAATTCAAATTTTCAACAATATAAAAGAAAAAATGTGAAAATCAAGTTAAAGAATCATGGAAATTCGAATGTGAGTTCAGCACGAACGCAATTACAAACTGGCATTCATCGTTTCTTTTTGTAGGCGCCTCTCATTTTCAGCATCGAGGACACTGCCACTGTATACAATTTGAAGACCAATTTAGAAGCATCCGTAAAAGACTGGCCTTTAAAAATTGAGTACAATGAAAATTGAAAATTGTATGAAAATCTCGGTATGCGCCAGCTGCTCCATAACAACGGAGAGATTAAAAATTTCTCTCTTGAATCCACCTTCGCCGATGACACATCCGTCTTAGCTCGAAGCACATGTGTTTATGAAGCAACTGATGTCTTGCAGGAATATCTGAAGCGCTTTGAGAATTGGGCCTGCCGCTGGAATATCTCAATTAACACTGAGAAATGCGTCAGCGTTACACATACACACATAAAAGATTCCTGCAGGACAGGTGTGTTCCTACATGGAGAATTCCTGTCCCAGCGAACCGCGCACAAATATCCTCGGGTCACTCTTGATAGACGACTTACCTTCAGGCAGCACATCACTGAGATTGTCGGCAATCCCCGAGCCAAGGCCTTCAGGCTGTACTGGCTGCTCAATGCCACCAACAAGCTGTCCTTCAGCAATAACATTTTGATAACATATAACAGCAATAACATTTCTATATACAAAGCCATCCTTGCGCCGATCTGGAGATACGGAATCCAGGTCTATGGAATTGCCGCTAAAACTCACCTAAACCGAATACGTGTATTCCAGGCTAAGCTACTTAGAAAAGTTACTGGCGATGAGTGGGACATCAGAACGCGTGATATTGAAAGAGATTACCGAGTACTCTGGTCGGCAATGTCATAAATAAACAGGCTACCCAGTACATAAACAAGCTAGCATCCCACCCAAACATACTGGCTAGAAGACTACTAAAAGCTAGAAGAGTAAACAGCCGCAGAGCATCAAGATGGCTAAAGCGCATACACCCTGTCGATCTGGCAAATCGCAGAATGTAGCTCACAAATAAAATTATACAGCTGTCTCATCAATGTAAATTTAACCCATATACCACCAAGAAACACAAAATAATCAATTGTAAATAAATTTCATAAGTACTCAACATTACACAAACACACAAATGTAAATAACACCAATAATACCTAACACAACATATTCACATAACCCATAGATGTTAAGTAACCCAGCCCTGTAAATATTTATTCACACAACTACGATCACGAATATAATACACTATATATTCTTCCCATACCTACACACTTAAAACTAGCTGATAAAACCACTTCATCTAGAATAATAATAACCTCAAACCACGAAATGTATATAATATGTTTAATTATAACACTACATTATAAGTTAGCTTTATGAGTAAAATTTAGTCTTAAGGGTTGCTGAATTCTAAACGGTTAAATAAATATTGAAGATATCAAAAAAAAATCTCTCTTGAATCGCGCTCTCGGCCTTAAAACTTATAAGTATGACAGCAATCGCCATATTGCTTATGACTCTCAGACTCTGCCTATGCTTTGCTATCGATCTACGGTAGCGCTGCTGCTCGACATGTGTTTTGAGTTAATCAATATGTGCACTGACCGGCTCATATGTACTGCCTGCATCGCCAGCATTGCCCAGCGAAATATTTAGATTAAAATGCATTATGTTGAATTTGACTACTTTCGTCAACCGTAAGAAATACTCAAAACTAACGTATCACAGTTTTCCCTCCCGTGGGGATAGGAAACTAAATATTTGAGCCCCGTGAGTAATGTTTTTTGCGTAGGGCTATTAATGTGAGGTGCTTGGAAAATTAGTTTCAAAATAATTGGTTGATAACAGAAAAGTTTGAAAAGGAGTTTGAAGTCAGTCGGACGATAATCAAAAAAGTTGCACACAACATTTTTCCGCCAATTTTGGGGGTAGATTTGGGCACCGCGCCTATTATAAGTTTGTGTAGAACCTTGAAAATGA
The DNA here is from genome assembly GCA_035043065.1 of Hirtodrosophila confusa. Taxonomy (NCBI): domain Eukaryota; kingdom Metazoa; phylum Arthropoda; class Insecta; order Diptera; family Drosophilidae; genus Hirtodrosophila; species Hirtodrosophila confusa. The sequence continues at coordinate 108,375 of JAWNNI010000152.1, read as the reverse complement.
GTTTGCAACCAATCGCATGAAAATTAAAAATGTCGAGTTTTCCGCCATTTTTCTGACCATGGGGCTGAAATTTCCAAAATCGCTGATATACGTGTCGAATTATTTTCCAAAATCCCGTCTTAGCGTGCACTTTCAACATAGATGGAACCTACTGTGAAAATTTCAGCATCCTAGCTCTTACGGTTTGGGCTGTGCGATGATTGCCAATCAGTCAGTCAGCACGAACTCTTTTATATACATAGATTTGCAAATGTACTTTATGGACTTCACCGAATTACAATACTCAACGTTATTGTGGGCTTTGTACGTTTTGGACAAAATCGGTGAATACATCTTCGATGTATTGATAAATGTTGATTTTTCGTTTTCCTCTGTCGACCGACGACGATATAACGGGTATCCGTCATTGCCTGTAATTACTCCCTGTACCCATAAAATGGGTAAAAAGGGGTATTGGATTTGTGCAAAAGTATGTAACAGGCAGAAGGAGACATCTCCGACCCTATAAAGTATATATATTCTTGATCAGTATCAAAAGAGATTTTGATTTGGCCATGTCCGTCTGTCCGTCCGTCCGTCTGTCCGGATGAACGCGTCGATCTCAGCAACTATAAAAGCTAGAGACACCAAATTTGGAATGTACGTTCCTGTATACCATACGCAGATCAAGTTTGTTTCCAATTTCAAATATCTCCCCCCGTTCCCCCGCAAATCGATTAAAACCGTTTTACAGTAACAATTTTCAAGATATAGCTTTAAGATTTGGCATGTACAATACTTTAGTCTCTCTTAATCTACTGTCCAAATTTCAAGTCGATCGGATAATAAACACGGAAGTTATTCACGATAGAAGATTCAGTAATGCAGCGAGAGGGGGAAGAAGAAGCACAGCCACTTTTGCCGCCTGTGTGCGTGCGTCTTTGTGTATGTGTGTGTGTATGGGTAAGTGGACTTAGATGTGATTGGATGTTTTAGACCTGGGTACAGGGAGTTTCGTAGTCGGGTATACTCGACTATAGCATTCTTACTTGTTATCTTTGAAATCAATGCTCTGGGATATCGTTTCGAACATTTACCATCAATCATCATGCATGGTGAGCAAATGTTTAGTGGTCTACACGGACCTTGGATCATGTTCTTTGTGATGACTTCGAATAATTCTGGATCGGTGGTTTCATTTGGAATTTCGGCGGATATAATGTCATCAATTTGATGCGGTCTTATTTTGTCAACCAACCATATCAATATGTGTGCGTGAGGGAGTTCTCTTGTTTGCCGTCCGACAGAATACATCCAGTATTGCACCTCGCCAAATACTTTGTGTTTGACTTTGAAATAAATTAATGATTTCTCGAATCTCACTTCATTGTGGATTACAGGTCTGGTCGACCATAAGAACGAACATATGCCATTGCATACTGTGCAAACTCATGCATATGAGGCGGGCTACCGGTGTATGAAGATGGCAATATCGTCAATTGGCCAATGTCATTTGGATTTACAGGCTGGTTACCATCAGCGCGTACCTGTTTATGTAATTCAAACGTTCAGTTTCGAATTTCGCATACATGTCGACAACATACTGGTGAAAAAGTCTGGCATTTCAGAATATGATTGTCTTGATTTTGACGAATCATCAATTTGTGCGCATAATAATTCATTGCGCTGACCGTTTTATTTTGAATTTCCAGACCTGTAATTGAATTTTAAACTTCTCTAAACAATTGTGAGAATAAGTTTAACTAACCATCTTAATATTATTTTGATAGCCGTCTTCCCCTTGCGAACACAAAATCGGGTGTTGCATCATAAGAGCGATGAAGTTCATAGACACGTTAAAGTTGATAATTTCTAAGATGCACGACGATATCGCCTTCATTAAATTCTTCTTCAACGATTACCACTGCTACATCGTCTATTGTTGGTACATTGTATCTTCTGGCGTTCTGTCCATCGGGCGATTTGTCAGCTCTTATGACAATTCTGTGATTATCCGAACGCATTCGGTCTTTCTTTTAAACGAATTCCTTGTGCTGATGAAAATAATCTTGCAATTATTTCTGCTCGTACGTTTGGCGAACAACGTTGATTAATTTCATCATTGGAATTTCCAAGTGGAGTTTCTGTGGTACACCTGACTTTGAATCTGGATATTAAAAGATGTCAAGTTAAAATTCTTGTAATCATTGCAACTGTCGTTTATTTCCCCAATTACCTTAAATGTTGGCATGAAATTATCCTTGACAATATTTGTTACACCAAATGAAACATGAATTGTATGCGAGAATAGTCTTTAAGAAACGCTTGATTCTGGTGACGTTCCGGAAACCAAGGACCAAGAAACCAGTGGCCAAAAATAAACAATTTAAAGTGCAAATTTTCATGAAATTTTTAACTGTACCATGTCTATATGAATCACGTGTTCCCCAATATCTTTTTGTTTTTGGAATTTTAGCTTTAGTTGCTATAATTTGCATTAGAATTGAGACAACTTGTTCTTCACTTGCATTTCTAATTTTGAGCGGCTCTTAAAAATCAATAAAAAATTCAAATAAATAAAGAAAAGAATACATTTTGAAGTCAAAGGTATTAACTTTATTTTGAATGAAGTTTTAATGTGCTTTTTATGTGTCTCTTATAATTTCACGTAAGGTTTTAGTTGCGAAGTCCTCTTCAGCCCCTTATAAATCTTTTTCCTCTTAATAGGTTCATATTTAAGGATTATAAAAGTGTTCACATTAGCTGCCCCAAAATGCCACTGCCTAAGTGAGTATCCGTTGCAGTTTTGTTGTTCGTTTTGTGAGTATAATGTTTTTTGTTATATTGTGTTATTTTTTAAATTATTAGTATATTTCTCTTATATTATTATTGTTTATTTATCTTGCATTATGCACTTCGTAATTTTTGAAATCTGGAGCCGTATGTTTTTGTATGAAAAATTTGTTTGGTTGTCTACATCAAACTGACCAAATGTGAGTGACCAATTGCAACACTTTGCGCTGCTTTACTACCAGTTGCATGGCTACTTTTGTTGATAATTTAGTTTGATCAGTTCCCACCTCCACCTCTCCGTTCACCCGAGTAAAACACTTTTGTAACCAAATAAATTCTAGTTTGATTACACTCACTTTCGAGACTATCCTAATAAGTTAGCGCAAGTTGTTGTTGTCAAACTCACACACGCCCAACCCTTTTGGCACTATGTGAATGTTAGACGGCTTTAAACTACCTGTGAGACTGTTTGAAATCAAATCAGTCTATAAATATCCTTCAGGGTATGCAGCTTTTAACTACTCAAATGCAAAGCAGAGTTGCTTCGCCCATAAAAGAGGAGCAGGCTCCCTATATCTTGCAAAAATATGAAGACTCGAAGAGACACAAAAGCTTGCGGGAAAGCTTTAGGGAGATTTTCCGCTCTTAACTAATGCTGCAGGACGAATGCGGACTCTACTGAAGGCATGATATGCTTTTGGTAAGAGTTGTGTACGCTCTGCCCAAGTGTGTTTTTAGCTGCTAGTTTTAATGTTGTCGGTTACTCTTTGAGATCCATTGCGGCTGCTGCAGCGGTGGGTTTACTCCCGAAAAAGACCATTCAGGGAGAGATGGACAGTTAGATGGCTGCTGTTAGTGTTTGTTGTTGCTGCTGCTGCTGATTTTACTGTCGCTGTCGCTGCTACTGTTTCTCTGCTGCTGTTGTTGTTGTGTTGCTGCTGCGGCTGCTGCTGGTGCTGGTGCTGGTGCTGGTACAAGAACTGCTTGGGCTTATCATGAGTAAATCAGTTTATCTACAGTTAATGCTATGGACAGATGTGCGCGGTTCTCGCTCGTGCCTACTTATAATCATTGTTGTTAACTAAAAAATATAACGTGAATGTGATGTGGAGTTGAAACAAGGTAAGTACGCTAAGTAGGCTATACTCTTGCATATGGACCCAAATAAATTACATTTATAACTAAGAGTGCGAAATTATGTACATTACATACGTAGGTTCCTTTGATATTCGTATATACATATGTATGTACATTTTATATACATACATATGTATGTATGTAGGAGCATTTTGACGAAGTATGTTGATGTGAACCTTAACACCCACACAGTTGCAAAACCATGACAAATGGATGCGGACCACTGAAAGCAAAAAAAAGAAAGAAAGAACAAGGCAGGTCTACTAAATATAAAATTACTTAAGGCGGGCCCTACAAATTGAACAAGTCTTTTGTACATATGTATGTACGTATGGACCATACATGCATATATCGCAGATATTTTTCTTGACTGTCCCACTCCAATTCCCTGACCCTTGCTAATCTATAACCATATCTCATACATACATATGCACATATGTGTGCTTGTACATATGTCTGTACATACATACATATTTATGTAGTTACTGCCGCACTGCTTTTTGCTGTTGCTGCTTTCACTCCTGCGCGCATTGCCATCATCAGTGATACCATTCTTGTTGGTACTTCTGGTAAAGTTCTTGCACCGAAGCTTTTTCTGGGTCGCCATTGTTACTTTATGTGCACACACACGCACATACACACCAACACACACACACACACACACACACATATATACATACAGAATTATTTGAGACCGTATGCGTGTGCTGCCTTTGCATGAGTATTAAGCGAAAGCATCCCCAACTGTGTTTCTCTTTTGGCTGCTTAACATTTTCCTCTCTTCACTTAAGGGTACCCGTAAACAAGCATCCGTCCTAACAGATGACCGTCTTAAGCCCTAGAGGTGCAGTAGGCTCTTGAAGCTTTCTGAAAAATATGGATAGCTCTAATTGATACATTCCAGTTTGTACCTTTCATCTTCAAAACTGCAATCAACATTTATACAGTGGATAACATAAATTGATAACTAATAATCCAAAAATATTGGAAAAAAGTAGAGGCGTCACGGGACACCCGGACATAGCGAAGCGCTTTATGAATTTTAAATTATTTATTATTTAGTTCGAATAAACAATAAATTTATTTATTAAAATAAATTGCACACGTTACAGCATCATCACAAACTTTTTTGGCTTCAGATATAAGTATATGTACATAATTAGTTTTTGATATATACTTACCTTCCATTATGTTGTAATTTATACTTAAATTAGTAAATCCTAGTTGAGTGAAAATGGTAATAAGTTATTTCATTCGATCCGCCCAGTACCAAGCTGAATTTGGTATACTACACCTTAATTTCAGTCATTAATATAGTTTTCAGACTGTATCTGCTCTTTTAATAATAATAAGTATAAGTGCAATGTGTAATGTGCTTGAAGGTAGCAGACAAATTTTAGGAGCAGGTATAAAAGATATTATGGATCACCGCCCTGTCGATCATTGCGACGGGGTTCACTGATAGCTTGCATAAATGATGTTACTTGAATTCCATCTTTGTAACCTCCAAACTGACCAACGAAAATAAGACCTCTTCTAAATATTCATCAAACAAAGGACTAATTGGAATTTTGTTTTCGCCAGGTGTTCTATGCAAAATATGGTCTTTATTCCACAACAAAGTTTGTTGCTGAGCTGTCAAATTATTGAAAAACTTGATCATCGTTAAAATATTTTCTTATTCTAAAGAACATAAGTTGTGTTTTAAATAAATATTTTAACCATTCTTTAATATTTCTCTTGTTGACCATGAACGTAGCTGCTTTTGATTAACTTTTTTTTATATGAACATTAAAGCAATATTTAAATATTTCTTGGTAGGCACGTTAATCCAAAAATATGATATTGCCCATGAACATGCCTAAGGCCTATCTGCATGAATGGCAGTCTTAGAGAAATAAATTGTTGTTTTCTTATAAAAATGTGAGAACCAGACTGAATTCTAATTATATTGAAAATCGTTAGAACACAATTTCATGACCTACTCGATTTGAAAATTAGTTGGCCAACATTGATATTGTTTTTGGTTTATTATAGCGAAAAACTCCACCCCAGTGTAGTGTGAATCTTGGCTCAATATGTCTGATAGTTTCGGAGAAGGAAGCGTAAGGTTTTTGTGATCAAATTTCACAGTTTAATTCCCAAGTGTCGCATAAAAAACCCCAAAAATAATAGAACGCCGGAGTCTTACCAACCAAATCTGGTTCTTCCAAATTGGTCCCAAAGCATTTATAATAGATTAGCTAGTAAAACCCCGGCCTTGTCCAACGAAAAATATGGAGTCAAGTGCAAATGCCTAATGATTTGTTGTGTAGGCAATTACTTTGAAGCCGATCTAACTAAACAAATAATCTCACATATTTGATTTTGACTTCCATTTCCCGCTCGTGGCGAAGGGTGGGCGAAGTCCTTTGATGAAGTTGGAAGGACAATACTAAAATCTAGAAAAAATGGAAGGGTGGGAAACAGTCTTTACTTAATTCAAGTGAAAATTTTTGAAAACAATTATTCCCATTGTTAAAATATAGCGCAACCCCCCCCCCCATTCTGTATAGCGGCCCCATATAAAGACTGCATCAAAATGACTGCTATTAGTCTTAAACGACGCGTCTAAAAATTAGAAAGCAAATTCCGGCGGCGGAACCAACTATCGGTTGGTGGAAGTCGGTCAACTATCGCAATATTTATGCGATAGTTTTAAAGTGTTGTAAAATGCGTGGAGTTGCCTGACTGTTTGACAGTCCGAATGCTTATGATGCCGCTTATATTTGAAATAGGTAATTATATTTCAAATATAATATATCTGGCCTGTTGCGAATTCCACTCGTTTTCAAAAAGTAACAAGTAAGAACGTTGCAGTCGGACGTATCCGACAGCAGAATATTCTGTTCCTGGTCCGGTATAATTTGCTTATTTGTGGATTCGAAAAGAGACGCGAAGAAAACAGTAGTCTGTACGCCCAATTTGGTGACTCTACCTGTACAGGTGTGGGAGATATAGATTGTGCTCATTTCTGGGGAGGGGTGTGGGGGTCAAACATTTTTTGATGCAGATCTGTCAGAAATTTTAACATTAGTCTGTATGCCAAATTTGGTGACTACAGCTTTAAAAATGTGGAAGTTATATGTTTCATCAAATTGTGGGGGTGGGGTGCGATATTGACACTTCATAAATTTAGGGTATACACCAACATGTGTACCAAGATTGGTTGCTCTAGCTTCAATGGTGTGTACAAAAATTGCGTTCATACGGACAGACGGACAGACGGACATTTCACAAAACCAATATACTCTGTATTACTGTATAAAAGAACTAACTGCTGTGTCAGAAAATCCATAGATGTTTAGACTTAAGCACAGTATCGAAGGTTAACTGTAATCTAGCATTACCAAAATGGAGGTTATTCTCAATGGAGAATAAGCTCATTCTCATAGCTGCTCATCTAAATAGCTGAAAAGTTATTTATAGTGAATGAAAATTATCGGTTGCGCCCATAAGTCGAAGAATACAAATATATCGGATTGCTTCTGACCCCAACAATGAGACTATATAAGCATATGCAACTCTCAGACTTAAAGAGGAAAAAGTAGCCATCAACTATACATAGAGGTCGTTCCTTTCAAATAAAGGCCGAAAAGCTCCTAACGGTCTTCGTATAGAAATCGTTTAGACAGCCTTAAAATAAGCCGAGCTATAAAATCATGCTCATGCTCTTGCCGCCAATTGTACTGGAATAGAACAGGCTAACTTTCGAAGAATTCCGTCGTGCGATAAATGGTCAAACCTCGTCAACCAGGCGAAGAAATATTGCTACGAATACTGGAGGAACGATTTTACCCCCTGTACCCATAAAATGGGTAAAAATGTGCACTAAATCTGTGCAAATGTTTGTAACAGGCAGGAGAAGACATCTCCGATTTTTAAAAGTATACATATATATTCTTGATCAGTATCAATAGCCATGTCGATTTGGCCTTGTCTGTCTGTCCGTATGTACTCGCACTCTTTCAAGTCGATAAAAACGATTTGGATATTGGGTCACTCTTGATCTACTGTGCAAAAATGTAGTTTAATTTAAAGTTATTTAAGAAACTAGTTTCAGTACTGCAGAGCGGGGAAGCGGTGGCACTGCCGCTTGTATGTATGCATGTTTGTGCTTGTGTATATGATACATATGTTTGGAAAAGCTAGAGCTGGTAAGAATGCTCTAGTCGAGTATACCGAAATCCAAAATCAGTGAAGTACATGTCGATTAATTTATTGTGTAAAGCCTTGAAACAACGTTAGAATATGATGACAAAATAATTTTCTTTATCCTTGAATTCCAAAAATGGCGTATAATCAACTTTCACTCATACAACCTAGAGAAATGGGAGAAATATGTTTTAAAAGAATTTTTTTGATCGGAAGAGAAACAGAAAAGTTTTATGTAACAGATTTCCGCACTTGTGAATTTTCCGTCTTAATGAGCACTTTTGTGATACCTTTCGCAGTGTGTCGGTTTATAAGAAGGCTAATGGAAGATACCTTCTTGATATGTACATATATCAAGCCGAGTCTATACTATTGGTGCCTCAAGTAGTGCAGTAGGGCGTTTCTTAATCGGGGTAGACTCACTCCAATTAATTAATCTTTGAGCTAATAAAATCATCAATGTCTAATAAGTTATTAGTCTCTTTCGTTGCAGATGTGTCGAAATGACCATGGAATTTGTTACTTCTGAATCAGCATCTGAGGAGACTTGCAAGACTAAACTTTCAACGCATATGGCAAACGACAAATACATATAAGTATGTACGTACTTTAAGTAAACTGTAAAGCTGGAGGAGCAATCATCTAATTGGCCATTATGTGGAAAGCATTGACAAGGAACTTTTATGCCACTAATTCGAATAGCCTTAGCATTGTGCTCATGGTCGCGACGTGCTGGAGCTGGCTACCACATCAGGCCGGTGCCGGCACATCGCAGGCACAGGACACAGTGTCTGTATACTTACCAGGTGATATAATACTAGGTGGACTCTTTCCCGTTCACGAGAAAGGTGAGGGTGCACCGCCCTGTGGCCCCAAGGTCTACAACAGAGGAGTTCAACGTTTGGAGGCCATGCTATATGCCGTTGACCGTGTGAATAACGACACAAACTTACTGCCGGGAATTACGATAGGTGTACACATACTGGACACGTGCTCTCGAGACACATACGCTCTGAATCAGTCCCTACAGTTTGTACGCGCCTCTCTAAACAACTTGGATACATCCGTTTTCGAATGCTCAGACTCATCCACACCACAGTTGAGAAAGAATGCCTCCTCGGGTCCTGTGTTTGGTGTAATTGGTGGCTCATACAGTTCAGTATCGCTGCAAGTAGCAAATCTATTGCGACTCTTCCATATACCGCAAATATCACCAGCGTCAACTGCAAAGACGCTGTCAGATAAGTCGCGGTTTGATTTATTTGCACGAACCGTACCGCCAGACACCTTTCAGTCTGTCGCATTGGTGGACATCATCAAAAACTTTAACTGGTCTTACGTATCCACAATTCACTCGGAAGGCTCCTATGGCGAGTACGGAATCGAGGCTTTTCATAAGGAGGCGTCAGAGCGTCACGTCTGCATTGCCGCAGCTGAGAAAGTACCAAGCGCCGCCGATGATAAGGTTTTCGACTCGATTATCAGTAAGCTCCTAAAGAAGCCCAACGCTCGCGGAGTTGTCCTTTTTACGCGGGCCGAGGACGCACGTCGTATTCTGCTGGCGGCAAAACGAGCTAATTTATCCCAGCCATTTCACTGGGTTGCCAGTGATGGATGGGGAAAGCAGCAAAAGCTCCTCGAAGGCTTGGAAGACATAGCTGAGGGTGCAATTACCGTTGAACTGCAGTCAGAGATAATTGAAGATTTTGACCGATATATGATGCAGTTGACGCCCCGCTCCAATCAGCGAAATCCATGGTTCGCCGAATTCTGGGAGGATACCTTCAATTGTGTGCTGTCGTCAAGTTCAGTGTCTTCTGGGAATGCACAGAAATCGGGCCCACGTAACGAAAAGGAAAAAAATTTTTGCGATGAAAGCTTTAGGCTTTCGGAGAAAGTCGGGTATGAATATTTACTTTAAATTCACAAAGGAATCACTAGTAGTATATAGTGCAAAAAAGCTACCAACATTCTTTACTCTGATAAAAAAACAAAATTTTTTAAAAATCAATATATTGGGTTGTTGGCTTGCTGTCCGTCTGTTCATACGTCCGACTGGAATATAATAGTTTTTAAATACTTTTTTCTCTAAAGGAACTATGTACTATAAGAATTTTAGCCAGATCTTAAGAATGTGTCCTTTTTTTGGTTATCATGTGTTATTCTCGAACCTTTTTACTCCCTGTACCCATAAAATGGGTAAAAAGCGGGTACTAAATATGTGCAAATGTATGTAACAGGCAGAAGGAGACATCTCCGACCCTATAACTATATACACATATTCTTGATCAGTATTAAAAGATATTTCGATTTGACCATATCTGTCTGTCTGTATGAACGCGTCGATCTCAGCAACTATAAGAGCTAGAGACAGTAAATTTAAAATGTTCCTGTATACCATACGCAGATGAAGTTTGTTTCCAATTTCAGATATCTCTATAATAGTTTGGTCACTCTTAATCTACTGAACGATTTTTAACCTGGGTACAGGGAGTTTTGTAGTCGGGTATACTCGACTATAGTATTCTAACTAACTTTCAGATATGAACAAGAATCGAAAACGCAGTTCGTCGTGGATGCTGTCTACGCCTTTGCACATGCACTTCATAATCTACACAACGATCTATGCACCCAGAACGATCAAAATCCCGGACAGCAGAAACATCAACATAGCGAGTCCGTGTGGTATCGCAAGCCAGTGGACAGCCACTCACAGGCATGTCCTGATATGGCCAGCTATGATGGCAAGGACTTCTACAACAATTACTTGTTAAACGTGTCATTTGTTGGTAGAGTACACAGCCCACAGTTTATTTTGACTTGACTTTTATCACTAACTATTTATATTTGGCTCTTTCAAGATTTGGCTGGTAGTGAAGTGAAATTTGATCGTCAAGGCGACGGCCTAGCCAGATATGATATCTTGAACTATCAACGCCTGGATAACTCCTCAGGATATCAGTACAAGGTAATATTCTGAAATAATAAAAAGCAACAAGACATACCTATGGGTAGCAGAAGATTAAATGCCCTTTGTAAAGATCCTAATAGCATCGCTCACATGACAAAACAAGAAGCTTGTAGCTGGTAAGACGACAGCGTTGCCCGGCGAAATAGTTAGATTACGTGCATTTGCATTATGTTGAATTTGACTACTTTCGTCAACCGTAGGAAATACACAAAAATAGCGTATCACAATTTTCCCTCCCGTGGGGGTAGACTTTCCTAAATAGTAGAGCCAAATGCTTAATGAATTGTTGTGTAGGGCTATGGCAACGAACTTGAAGCTGATCTAGCTAAACAACGAAAAAGTCTGCAGTTAATTCAAGTGAGCATTTTCAAAACAATTGAATTATTCCATTCCAAAATATAGCGCAACCTCCACATTCTGTCGCAGTCCCGTGCACTGCGGAAATGTGCACCGCTGTCAGCAATTCAATTCAAAAGTCACAAATTTTGCGGCAAAGTTATTACATGTTGGCACTAACAAATATCCACCGACCGCCACATTAATCGAAATCTATCATGATGTCGATGAGAATGTGAATGTGTTGTGAATGCAGCTCGGCCCAGAAGCATTCACATTCTATTAACTACAAAGCTACATAATTAATCAATGAAGTTAAATGATTAAAAATACCTAAATCGTAGTTTCACAAAAATGTGTGTACAAACTCGTACTTTTTGGAAAGGTTAATAAATTACCTTTAATTTGATATCAAAACATGCACACATTTCATAGGCAAAAAGTAAAAATTTATATTTATATTAAACTTGATTAATACAGAAAAATTTTATGACCATTTTCAATTGGTACGGCACTAATATCTTTAAATTAAAACTAAGTAACATCACCTTTATTTTTAATAATGGCTTCAATTCGATTATCCAAAGTTATACTATGTTCCCGAAGGTAAAATAGTATATTGGGTTTGCGAAATGTCCGTCTGTCCGTATGAACGCAATTTTCTTCCACACCCTTGAAGCCAGAGCAACCAAACTTAGTACACATGTTGGTGAATATCCTCAATTTATGAAGTGTTAAGATCGCTTCCCCACTCCCACCACCTCCCACACAATTTGGGGAAAACCTGTATTTTCCACATTTTTAAAGCTATAGTCACCAAATTTAGCAATAACACTAATGTTGAGATTCCTGACAGATCTGCATCAAAAATTTGTTGACACCCCAACCCCATCCCCCGAAAATCGGCACATGCTATCCCCAAAACACGTTTTTCACAGGGGTATATCTCCTACAGTTTAATAGCTAGAGTCAAAAAATTCCAGCAAATGAGAAAAATCTATATCTCCCACACCTGTACAGGTAGAGCCACCAAATTTGGCATACAGACTAATGTTGACCACTTGGATTGGAAATTTTTGGACGCCCACACAAAGGAGCATTTTTCGCGTCTCTTTCCGAACCCACAAATAACCAAATTATATAGGACTGGGAACATAGTATTCTGCTGTCGGGTGCGTCCGACTTCAACGTTCTTACTTGTTTTTATTAATTTTAGGCAATCTTCTGGAGGTATGGAGTCCCAAATTTCCTTTTCATGTATTAATCAAGTGGTTTTATATAAATATACATTTTTAATTTTTGTTTATGAAATGTGTGCATGTTTTGATATCAAATTAAAGGTAATTAATTTTCCAAAAAGTACAAGTTTGTATGATTACGTATCACATAGACAAAAATATAAGCCATTGAAGTTTGAACTATCATAAAACAACATGCCGTGCCAATTAATAGCGGCTAGGGCTCGTATATAGATAGCTAGTAATCTGATTTTCATAAAATGTAAACTTGCATATAGCATACTAACTGGTATTAGCCCAGCGTTGCCGGCAAAGTGCTTTGATTAAAATGGTAGATTTTCCTAAGTCGTTGAGCAACATGCCGAATTATTTTTGCAGAAAAATGACTTTCGGGTCGATCTAAGAAATAACTTAACAGAGTGGTGACGAATATTTTTCAGAATCGGTTTAATAATTTTTGGTGTAGTTTTGAAGATGAATTTGAAGCCAATTTCAAGAATCATATTAAAATTCCAGAAAAAGTTTTCGACCTCGTCAGCGCCCGTGGTGGTAATTTATCCAAAATCGATGACAGAAAATTTGAATCAAATTCCACGATAATTTGTGGATGGATAGTTCTAAGATCCTGTCTAATTACTCAATTTCATAATAAATGAAAAGTGCTGTAAAAATACAGACTTTTGTACATCGCGGAAAGTAACAAGTGAATTGTTTTGACTAAAGTATTACCCAAGCTAATCCTATTGTGTTTTGCAATTGCAGGTGGTCGGTAAATGGTTCAACAGCCTCGAACTAAATTTGGAAACTGTTGTCTGGAGCAAGGAACAAGAAATGCCGACCTCCGCGTGTTCACTACCATGCGAGGCTGGCATGATAAAGAAGCAACAGGTAAGTTGGCCTTTCTTATTTATATCGGCCCATTTGATAAAATAAAAGTTATTCGAACTTGCAGGGGGACACTTGTTGCTGGATCTGTGATAGTTGTGAGCCCTACGAATACGTATATGACGAATTTACTTGCAGAGACTGTGGACCGGGGCTCTGGCCCTATGCGGACAAGCTCTCCTGCTATGCCCTCAACATACAGTACATGCGATTGAACTCGCTCTTTGCTCTTGTTCCCCTGGCGATTGCAATAATCGGTATCGCAATGACTATTATCGTAATTGTGCTCTTTGCCAAGAACCACGATACCCCTCTCGTCCGAGCGTCGGGACGTGAGCTTAGCTACACTCTCCTCTTCGGCATTTTGGTCTGTTACTGCAACACGTTTGCCCTGATCGCAAAGCCTACTATTGGCTCCTGTGTCGTTCAAAGGTTCGGCATCGGCGTCGGCTTTTCAATCATTTACAGCGCTTTGCTAACAAAAACCAATCGCATATCTCGAATATTCCACTCGGCATCGAAATCAGCACAGCGCCTCAAGTACATCAGCCCGCAGTCCCAGGTGGTTATTACAACGTCATTGATTGGTATGTACTGTTCATTTTTGTGATCTTGTAGTGACACGGGAATGTGTAACATATACATATGTTCTTATTCAGGACGACAAGCTGAGACGATAAAGTCATATAGCAGTATCCGTCTGTCTGCTTCGAGCTAAATTTAGTTGTTGTATCAAAAAAGCATGGAAGTTATTCACGAAAGAATTTTCAGTGCAGCAGAGCGGGCGTGAAGAAGCAGATATTCTGTGAACAGCGGATTGGCTTATGATATTAATATGTGTAGCAAATCGTAGAAAACAAACAAATTGTTTTTGACTGTGTAAAAAACATAAATGATTAGAAAAATCAGATCACTATAACGTAGAAGATTTACACAAATGCCATTTGCTGATGCATTTACGTTTTCTACCACAAATTTAATTCAGGTCAAATTTAAACTCAAACAGGCATTCTCGCCATCCTTCAAACCAATCAGCTGATCACATAATCAAAACTTAACCAATTCAGCAAAAGGTCGTTCCTGATGTGGTACACATATAAATATCTTTGAATGTTCTATATCTTTTAATAAGTACATCTGTATTTGTGTTATCTACATGTGTAGCAATACAAGTTTTAATCACGATGATTTGGATGATTGTGGAACCGCCAGGAACTCGATTCTACTACCCAGACCGCACCGAGGTGATCCTCAAATGCAAAATACAGGACATGTCCTTTCTATTCTCCCAGTTGTACAATATGATTCTCATAACAATTTGTACTGTTTATGCTATAAAAACACGCAAAATACCAGAAAATTTCAACGAGTCCAAGTTCATAGGATTCACAATGTATACTACCTGTATTATTTGGCTAGCATTTGTACCAATTTACTTTGGTACCGGCAACTCCTATGAGGTAAGTACCAACATCTAGTTTTAACATTGTTCGGATTCCCTGACGAGCAACTCACAGCCCAGACCGAAAGAGGAAGAAAGCTGGATTTGTTCAGTTTCAGTTCCATTATGTCGAAAGTGAGCAGTAAGACAGAACTTTGGAAAATTCTAACCGCAAGAGTGAAAATTGATTGGAAAACTTTTTTGTTCTACGTGTTTGTGTTGATGTGAACATTTTTATTTTCGGTTCAGACATGGTCAAATTAGGGCGTTACGGGTTCTAGGGTTGACAGCTACAATTAAAAATTGTACTGCCTTTTAATACTTACTAGAGAACGCCCTGCGGTCAACGTATTCGACAGAATTCTAATAATGATAACCGAACTGAAAACAACTAAGAATGCTCTAGTCGAGTATACCCGTGCTTATTATTCAATCGACATGAAAATTACACAGTAGATTAAGATTAATTTGTTTATTTGTGGGGTGGGAAAGTGTGAAAACACAGTAGTCTGTATTTCAAATTTGATTAATCTACCTGAATATGTGTTTGGGAGATACATACAGTAGTATGTTTGTCAAATTTGGTGACTCTAGCTGTGAAACTGTAGATCGATCTTGACACTTTATAAATCGAGGGTATACACCAACATGTGTACCAAGTTTGGTTGCTCTAGCTTTAAGGGTGAAAATATGTCGCGTATACGAAGACGGACAGACGGACATTTCACAATCGCAATATATACTTTTCCAAAAAACTTTTTTTTAAAACGAGTATGCATACATATATTTGTGTGTCTGTGCATTATTATTCAAGCCTGTTCCAAATTCATATGATTTGCTTATCGATAACAAAGTTAAAAATCTATATGTGCTCGTGTTGCTTAAATAATATTCAAAATTGGTTTTTCTAAGCTAATTTTGTTGGAGTTAAAACAATTATAAAATCTAAAATTTCCATACGAAGAATATTTTTAAGTGTTAAGGTTTATTTTAAATGCAGATTATTAAATTTTTAGTTTGCATTGTCGATACAGTGGCAACTCTTGAAGTGTTCAGCCTATTATCATTGCAGCAGGCATTATTGCAATATCTATTTACTTTTTGCGCACATATGTTTACTCTTCGTTGTGAATCAGCTGATACCACCGATTACTTATTGCTATCGAAAATCGGTTTCGAATTGGAGTTCGAAAAAACCAAAACGGAAGTAAAACGATTGCAATAGAGAACAGCACCTCGCAAAACGAGCGGAATTCATTCGTTTTTACTTTTTGAAAACGAGTGGAATTCGGAACAGGCCTGATTATAAACGTTTTACACTTTTAACGGAAAAGTGTGAGATCGGCGGCTTTTGTGCTCAAAATAACGGTTATCAACATTTCAGTGCGCGGCTTGCAGCACTTTTTGATGACAGCGCCAAGCTAAATGTTACGAAACTTGATAGCTCCGACTATCTATTGACTGTTGCACATGACCATCAAGTAAATCGCGATTTACTTGATGACATGACATACACAACTTTTTACTTTCTGTTCCAATAAAAGGGGTAAATAAAGGGTACTAAATCTGTGCAAAGGTATGTAACAGGCAGAAGGAGACATCTCCGAAAAAGAAATTTCGATTTGGCCTTGTCCGTCTGTCTGTCCGTATGAACGCGTCGATCTCAGCAACTATAAAAGCTAGAGACACCAAATTTGAAATGTAGGTTCATGTATACCATACGCAGATCAAGTTTGTTTCCAATTGCAGATATCTCCCCCCGAAACCCCGCAATTTGATAAAAACGTTTTACAGCCACAATTTATACTGTCCAAATTTCAAGTCGATCGGATAATAAACACGGAAGTTATTGACGAAAGAAGATTCAGTGCTGCAGCGCGGGGGAAGAAGCAGCACAGCCACAACATAAAATGCATCGTATGCACTGTCGCTTACGAAGATGAGATCGGAAATTTTCGCCCTGGGTACAGGGAGTTTTGAAGTCGGGTATACTCGACTATAGTATTCTTACTTGTTAATAACCTTTATAAAGCAACTAGCTGGCAATACCCCAGCGTTGCCCAGTGAAATGAATTTTACTACCTTCGTCAATCGTAAGAAATACATACAATAGCGTACCAAAATTTTCCGCTCGTGGGAGTAGACTTTCCTAAATAGTTGAGCCAAATGCCTAATGATTTTTTGTGTAGGGCTATGAAAATGTCTTCAAGCCGATCTAAAAAAAAATAAATAATTTCATTCGGTTGACCTTGATCCCAATTTTCCGACGTGCTGGGGTACAATTTCTAACATCGCTTAGCACACTCTTAAATTATTTTTGGTATAGAAGTATGGTTTGGCGAGCTTTCTAATTTTTAGATGCTGGTTTGGCCGGCTCGAGGTCCAGTTTTAATAAATAAAACAACAAAAATAGTTTTCTTATTGTTCCGATATATTTCGGTTACACCACGGTAACCGTCTTCAGGGTGGCTACAACATATGTACATATTAATTTTTGAACAACAAATTTATTTATTCACTTGGTATAGTTTTGAAATTGAGTTTTACGCCTATTGCAAGAATAATACTACCAGACAACAGCTTTCCACCTATTTTACCCCTGTTGTGTTGACACTCAAAGAAACCTAACTTTTTGTGTCAAGTGTGTCAATCAGTGGATCATATGTATGTATGTCGAATTACTTTTTGTTGAGCTTCGAAAATTAACTTGAATGGTGGCCCATGGTGGTGGATTTTCAAAAATCGGAGAAACATGAGTCAAATGATTTTTCCTATAGATCTTGGAAAATGAGTTTGAAGCCGATTGGTTGGTGAACAAAAAAGTTTCGTACAACAGTTTTTCGCGATTTTCCACGCTTGTGCATGTAACTTTTCAGTACGATCTCCCTTATATATATTTAAAATAGAAATTGTTTGATTATTTTTTATTATTTTATAAAAAATTAATTGAAAATAAATGTTATATTCGATCGCAAATAAAAGTTTATCCAGTTCCCAGGATGCTGATTCCCGAAAATGTGTATGTAACATTTTTCCATTCATCTCAATCGGGCTTAATTTTTTTAAGCTCATAACTCTTATTTGCCATCCCTGAAATATGTACATATATAGATAGATAAATAACTTTCTTTTTTGAATTCTCGTACTTCATATACTTATACGAAATAAATCGAGTGTTAATTAAAATTGTCTTATACAAATTTTACAGTTCGATCCTTAAATAATAATAAATAATATACATTTTTACATTTATTTTATCCGCAGATCCAAATAACCACATTATGCATCTCCATTAGCTTAAGTGCTTCAGTGGCATTGGTTTGCCTTTACTCGCCGAAGGTGTATATATTGGTCTTCCACCCCGACAAAAATGTACGCAAGCTGACAATGAACAGCACTGTGTATCGACGCTCTGCCACAACTGCGGGAGCACAAGGTGTACCAACAAGTTCAGGATACAGCCGCACACCAGTTGGATGCAATACAGCTACAGCCGGAGGTCGCGACGTCGACTTAGGCGCGGCTACCATTGCCACATCCTCCGACCGACCATCGCAGAACAGTAGCCAAAACAGCCAGAGCCCCGAGCTAGATCCAACTAGAAATCAAGCTGCTGTTATTCATGAGGGTGGCGAACGTTATAATGGTGCTCCCACAACTGTTAAATGCGATTGCGGGATAGGCATTGTCGACCCTTCCTCCGCTTGCATCGAAGATTAGAATTAGCTATCGAAAGCACAGCTAGGACTTACACTTATATATGTTTGTATGTAGCTCAGATTTATGTCAAAATATTTGTTTAATGCAATGTATTCCCTCGCAGAAGACTCCGAGCGGTGTCGGTATAGCTATTGTATTTTGTTCAGAAAGGAGTAATTTTCGATGAACGAACGAATCTTTCATATCGTTTATCCGTTAGTCATACTAAATTTGCTTGTTTGATTGTTCCTTATGTGAGTTCTGCTCCCATGAGTACCCTATTTCGTTCACTTTTTTCACACAGATTATCGAAATCAAATGCTAAGGATAATCCGGACTCACATTTCACAATTTCAAAACTCTACACAAACACATCTTCGTACACTTATACATACATACACACACATACAAGACCCAGAGAAAGCAAGGCATTTCAATCTGGAGCTGCGCTGAAGCTTCCCCCGCTAAAACAAGTTTCTAAAATAACTTCTGTGTTAACATCCGATCGAAATTTGCGCAACAGACCAATGTGGCCCAAGAATTATGCATGCAAAAATCAAAGCGATATCTTTAAAATGTTCCTCATCAATCGTTTTTATCGATTAACGGGGGTACGAGGAATACCTTCTACCCATTTTATGGATAGACGCAGTCAAAATCATAAGGCATGTGGCTCAACGACCCCAATGGTCGGATAAAATTCGGCATGCTACTTTTGGGTATTTCTTAGATTGGCGCTAGTAGGCAAATTTAGCATAATTAATTTTAATCAAAATACTTTGACGGGCATCGCTGGCTAAAATATAAAACAATTTAATTGTTCAAAAATATATGTAAATATTATAAATTAAAATGCGTTATTTAAAAAATTGGAAAGAAGTCATACGAATCGAAATTCGCGATCCGAATCCAAAGCCGAACCGCTGACAAAATGTTTAAGTTGCACATGTTTAATTAATTATGTAAGGTTATTTAATCTTTTACATCCTGAAACATAGAACAAGCATGTTTTTTAGTTCTATAAAGCTCATTCTTACAAAAAACCGAATATTTTGCAATATAAATGAGTAATGCCATGACTTTAAATGGTACTTACATGTCTTATGTGCATACTACATACATATATATTTAAATTTAAAGCTTTATCGATTCAAAAAACTATAGAAGAGTTTATTATTTAATCGAAACAACCTAAGAACAAATCGCACATTATGCACACAATCAGTCAGGAAATCAATATATATGTATATACAATATTATATATGTATGTATATCCCAATATTGTTATGCACGCCTAGTCAAATATATTTTCCTGATAAAACTAGTACTTCCATTTATATGTATTTACGAGGGAGAATCGAAATAAAAATGTTAAGCATTAGATTTTATTTATACAAAATAATATTCGACACTTAAAATTAGGAAAATTATGTATACCTAAGTATGTCGATTATGAAATATCCTATGCTGACTGTGCTGATAGTATGGCTCGTATTATATATAGTACAGAGTATATAGTTGACGAATTCGTAAATGTTTGTTACATATACATATGGAACGCTAAAATATAAAATATATCCCATGGTATGCTAAAAACAAAGAATATGCAGTATTGCTTATAGGTAGGAAACAATTTCGAAATTGTTAGAGAAACTATAAATCGGGTTACGCATATATAGTTTCTTAAGGCCTAAGATATTACCAAAGTTCATCTGGCTTTCACTAACTCGCTGAAGAAAGGCAAAACTATCCGGAAAATCTGTTTAGCACTCTGGAATTTTAAAGTAAAAGATTTAAGTCAAAATTTCACTGTATATATAATTCATACAAACATACTGCTTTTAAAATATATAAAATGTTTTTAAGATCTTTTCAAATTCACATCAATTAGTACGTTTTATTTTAGCTATAGTTGTATTGATGCTGATGATGTTAGTAAGTGTAAAAGTACGTACATGACTACTTATGTATGGATGTACTTTATTAAACTAGATCTTATTTTAGAGAGCTCAGAAAGCTTATGAGCTTATTGAATTGCATCCTGTTAAAGCCCAAATGTATCAAAACGACCCATTGAACACAAGTCCTTGAAGTCTTATGCGCAAACAGACCATAAACAACAACTCTTTTACTCTTTGTTAAGAATTTATTGACAATTCTAATTTCATATTATAAAATGCAATGCTTTTAAATAAAATCGCTGAACGTAAAGAGGGGCAGAAATTAGGTCAGTCAACGTAGGAACAAATCTTGAACTTTATTATAGCCTTATTGATTAGTTTAGCTCATTTTTATAACACACATTTAATAAAATAAAATTAATGAATATCAATAAATGAAATGAACGACACTTTATGTTACTATTAGTAAATACATAAGTATATGCATACTTATAAGTATGTACATATCTTCTTCTTGTCGTCATATTTATGTAGATTTAGCCGTAGATTATCCCACCTACCAATTTAAAACACATGTAAATCAAATTGTACTACAAAGAAATTGCACATACACAGTAGACATGAATGTACTAGTATGTCAAAGTTAATTCCATATTAGAATAAATGGATTATTCATTCCCAAGGAAAACAACTGCAATCTAATTTGAACCAATTTTCATAACTAAGAATACATTGTATTTAAGAATCCTAAAAGGGAGTCGACACAAATAAATATAAATGCAATAAATAGCTCAATGGAAATTCTGAATAAATTTATTTTTCTTTTGGGAGTTATAACGAGTTACTATTTAAATAATATGTTACTTTAGAAGAAAGTTTCCCCTGTCTTAACAAATTTGAAATAAACTGGACCTGCGTCCGATATACGGGAACATACATTCTAAATTTGGTGTCTCCCGCTCGATACACACGGACAGACACACAGATTGATAGGGCTAGATCAACTGGTCAAGAATATATATAGTTCATAGGGTCCGAGAAATCTCCTTCAGGCTTTTAAACATTTTTATGTGCATGGTCATCACCCACTTTCCCACCCCTCTACGCCTTAACAACAACTTACCTTGGCGAGGTTTATTGGTCCCCCTTCCTGATCAACTCTGCGTCGCCGACTTCCCCAACATCTGGACGTCGTTTCTTTATGGAGGCCACTTCAACTCGAAGCATAGGCTTTGGTAAGACTGCAGAACTAACCACATACATAGAACCGGAGCAAGCGAATTTCCTCTCCTCAGTCAACACTGATGTACTGGCAACTGGCTCTCCCACCAGACAGCCTACCAGAGGGGGTGGTAGGGAGTAGGAACTGTTGTTTTCGCTATACGGTGGCATCGCCAACCATTTATTACCATCCGCTATACTTGGGGGACCTGTATTCTGACCACCTTGGGCTTTTGACGCAAATCAAGGTTGCAGCCACACAAGTGCAAGGGGAACCAAGGCCCATCTCAAAACATTAATTTTCCTTTTCGTCGCATTGATCTTCAGCGCGATGACAATGATGGAAGTTAGCTAGGATCCTCATGGTCCATAAGTCGGTGCCAGCTTAGACTTTACAGGGTATCTCGCGGCAAGCACATTCGGGTGAGTATTCTTACTTGTTATAATAATTCTTTTATTTTGTATTATGTACAGAAAAATGATTGCTTTATTTTTACAATACAATCAACTATGATTAATAATTATTTAAAATATTTTGAGTTCTTTTAAATTCTTACGAAACTACCAGAGTGTGCAGAAATATGCTAATATGAGCATAATTCTAACACAAATTGTGAATCCTTGCAACTAATGCACAAATGAACAGAATACCCTTAAGTCAATTCAAAAGAAACTTCAGAAAAACATCTATCGGTGAATTATCCACCATTAATTTCAACAAATTTTATTTAGTTGCATTTTAGTCTCTTTCAAACCAGATTAATTCTGAGTCTTCAATTGAGCACTGTGGCTGAGGAATGTTGCATGCTACGCTCGAATTCTTCCAAGCTAAGTGCCTGGTTCATATTTAAAAGAGGCAATTTTCCAGCAGATGCCCTGGCAAGCAATTCTGGGGAAAACCATTGGGCCAATTGATTTGTTGTAGGTGATAAGCGATCATCTCTATGGTAGTTCATGGGACCGAGGCTATTATTCTTCATTAAATTTACAGCAGACTCAGAGCCATCGGGGACACCTAGGTGTAAAAAAACCATTCATTTATTATTACTACTGAGCTGAAATTGAATACCAAGTCTCATTACCTGTCGTCATAGGAGCCGATGACTGTATAGGCATATTAGTTTGCCGGTGCATTTCCCCATGCATCAATCGATGTCTGGGCTGTGCTCGTTGCTGTTGTAAATAATGATGGTGTTGCATTTGAGAGATTCCGTCTGTATATGGAACTTTTTGAAGTGGTGCAGGTCCACCGTGAATGTTGTCGTTATTTATTGTTTCCGTTGGTTGCATGGACTTAAGTCTTTGTTGGTGCATTTGTTGTATGTCATTATTTGAGGAAAACCCAGTAGTAGCCATTTGTTGGGAACCAGAGTTCAGAGTTCCTTTCAGAATTGGGCGACCTAATAAGTAAATGCCGCAAAAATCAGAATAGTTAGTTTTTAGATTTACAATTAATTCCTGTGTTGAGTTTAAGCGGCAAGATATTCGATTCGGGAAAATTTTAAGGAATTTTTTTTATACGTATGAAGCTTCTTTGTGAGTGCTTGATCGCAGTCGCTGCATACAACATGTACTTGAAAACTTGTCGATTTATTCAGCGTGTAGAGCCTTGAAGCAGTTGTGATAGAAAACAAGTAAGAATGCTATAGTCGAGTATACCCGACTACTAAACTCCCTGTACCCAGGTCAAAAATTTCCGATCGCATCTACGTGCACTTACACATACACACACACATACACACACACATACACACACACATACACAAAAGACGCACTCACACGAGCACAGCTCAAACGCAGCGCAAGCGAGGCATTTTAAATTGTGGCTGTGCTTCTTCTTCCCCCCGCGCTAAAGCACTGAATCTTCTTTCGGGAATAACTTCCGTGTTTATTATCGATCGATAATCGACTTAAAATTTGGACAGTAGATTAAGAGTGACCAAAGTATTATACATGCCAAATTCCAAAGCTATATCTTTAAAGATGTTGGTAAAAACGTTTTTATCTAATTGCGGGGGAACGGGGAGATATCTGAAATTTAAAATAAACTTGACCTGCTCCCGCTATACACAAACCTACATTCCAAATTTGGTGTCTCTAGCTCTTTTAGTTGCTGAGATCCTTGCGTTCATACATACGGACGGACAGACAGACAGACATGGCCAAATCGAAATCTCTTTTGATACTGATCAAGAATATATATACTTTATAGGGTCGGAGATGTCTCCTTCTGCCTGTTACATACATTTGCACAGATTTAGTACCCTTTTTCACCCATTTTATGGGTACAGGGAGTAAAAATTACATACTTGACCACCATTTCCCGCCGTGGACAGCAACACATTCATAAACTCAAATATAACTTTATGGAATAATCAGTGAATACCATTTTGAATTATTTTTCGGGATGAGCTTTGAAAATGAGTTTGAAGCTGTTTGGACGAACAACAACCATATCCACAATATCTAAATATTGATAACTCTAAGCAAAATGCCATTGCGAAAGGCGGAGATCTTCCAGTTCTTCTATCGCACATATCTTCGGATGTCGTAATAACCGATAGATCTATATAGTATATTGAATTTGTTGGTATCAAATTGAGTTTTTGTGATGTTTGGTTTTGATTAATTGTTCTTATACTCCACCTTCTTCAGCTATTTCTTGATATTCTTCGCATTGTTCTGCTATATATACTGTCTCCTCAATAAGCATTTATAGATAGTGATTTTCTTGTAGTTTTTGGGGATTATAATATTGCTGGAACAACACAATTTTGATGTCAATTTATTTGATATCATTGTGTCGAATACACGGTATTTCAAATTGTTTGCATAAAATGCTTCATCTGTTTTTTTGTTTTGGGTCCCTCACTCTTATCTCTCTCCCGTACTGAACCTACATCCCTCTCCTTCGGAGGTGTTGATTGATTTACCTGTCCGGATGCTAACGACGGGTAAGCGAGTTCGTCGATATCGGAAAACTGATTTTACCAAACTAACTCAGCTTTTATCCCAGACTGACAAGTCCCAGTTTTACACATGTAGTGACATGGACTGTGCAATTCGATACATGTATCCCTTTGTGGTTTACGCGGGAATTAATAAACTTGATAAATAGAAAATAGAGGTTGTGCACGAAGTTCAAGGAATCTAGCTCTTTCTTGGATTTCTTTCGCTTTCTGATTGCTCGATCCAATTTCTCTGTACTCAATATCCAATGCTGTAGGTTACAGTTTCAGCTGAATCCTAAAAGGTTTGATAGCTTCGTTCATGCGAAGCGTAGGGGATCAACACTTTCATCAACTTTATTTTTTGAAAAACGACCGCTATCTCAGTTCAGGCTATCACCGATCTTTGTGCCGATTTTTTTGAAAAGACTTATAGTTCACAACCCTTTTGATTGGATTGATGCGTGCACTGTGCCGAAGGTATTTTTAGGCCATTATATAAGTTGTAAAGAATCATTTATTATTTTTTTCCTAAGATTTTTGAAAATAAGAAACTTCTCAACTTCAACATCTTTGAAGATCCATTATTAAACCCTGCCAGCACGGTATTGGGAAATATAGATACACTATTAATTAACTTATTGGAATTTACTTCGCTTGTCAAAAAGGTATTTCAGGATAAAATGCAATGCTCTGATTTCAAAAAGGCTTTTGACTCTGTTAATCACTCTCTTTTACTTTACAAACTTCATCTTTTGGAATTTCTAAATTATTTTAATCTTTGGATTTCTAACTATTTAACTTTCAGAGCCAACAAGTTTTATTTGAAAGGCTTAGTCTCTAAGTCTGTTCAAGTCACTTCCGGTGTACCACAAGGAAGTCATCGTCGATTGGATTAATCAACTAGATTAGTTTTGCAGTTCCGATCAGAAGTTCTAGAAACTTTCTTCCTCATCTCTTCAAACCATGTTTAACTATAATGAAAGGGATTTGTAATAATGTGGCAAGAAACTTACCAAAAGACTTTGCTGCATGTGAGGTTTGCATGTTTCCAGGAGGCCATTTTATCTGCTGTCCTCGCGATTGGGACACCTGTGTCAGTAACTTTGGTGACATCTGGGGGCTATTAGCATTCAATTGATGTTGCATAGTGTAGTTTCCACCCAAAATCATCCTAGGCTGCAAGTTAATTGCAGGTATTACCGGAGAATCGTTCATCATATTGTGTACGGTTGGTTTTGTATGCTGAGTGGCTAATTGATATTGATGATATTGCTGATTGATAACACTGTTGTGCGCTGTCTGTTGCTGTTGTTGCTGCTGTTGTTGTTGTTGTTGTTGTTGCTGTTGCTGCTGCTGCTGTTGGTGTTGTGTCGTGTCCTTGTCAGCTGTCATTTTTCTTAACACAGATGTTGGAGTAAAAGCCAAAGGTGTGGGCGAATTACTATGCCTTATGTGTTGACTTATGCCTTGGCTTAGAGCGTTCTGCGAGAACATATCTAAAAGTTAAAATGTATATTTAGAATTCACAAAATACAAAATAAAGAATCAACATTTAACTTCGTACCATCAGAAAGATTGGCGCACAAATTTTTGTTAAGCAACGGATGATTTTTAACGGAATTATGGTGATTTAATTCGTTTGGATGCGTTAGTTTTTGTTGTGCAGCCCCTCGTCCAGAATTGGAGCATTCATAAAGAACTGTTCCAATAATCTCCCTTGACTGAGCTGTTGTACTGGGATTATTCAATTCCTTCTCTAAGTATTCAAGAGAAACATCCCCTCGAACAATACCTGAAAATACAACATTAAATATAAATAACAAAATTGACCAGAAGATGGCCACATGAGTAATGCATCCATTTGAAATATTGTTTTATATTTTTTGTGCCTTAGTCCCAAAGAGAACAATTAATAATCTAGTCGAGTAATCTATACCCATAACACACATTCCCAAACACACATATGCATCAAGCAGTTCAGATGCAGAACATTTATTTCCCCTCTGTTGGACATTACGAAAATAGTTTCTCGAAAAATTTCTGAGTTTATGTATTCGATCGGCTTTTGGTCGGCCTTGCAAAGAATCATGCTCGCCAAAAATCAATTTCGAATCTTAGTTATAAATCGGCTTTACCGACTTGCGGAGTGTGAAGTGTGTGTCCGTGGTTTCAACAGTTGTGAGTCATTTTAAACTTTGGCTTACCAAAATTTGTTTGTTTGCTGCTGGCTGAGTGATGTGTCACACGAAAAATGTGCTGGCCTCAACGGCAGAATTATTCACCAGATTGAGTCAAAATCTGGCCTTAAGTGGACATGTGAATCCCATAGGGATGTTGAACAGGGAAGGGACATTATGGGTTTCATAAGGCAGACTAAAAGAGGCTTTGGAGACATATTTGGTCGGTTTTAAAAACGGTTCGATGGTTTCTCCGATTTGGAAAACGAATTCAAAAGCATGAAACTTTTAAATAAGTCTCCATAACGGAAGAAGGCTAAATTTAGGCTGTCTATTGGCCTCTATGAACTCCAGCTCCCCACAGCTCCTAATAAACAGTTAGAATTGATAAATTCTAATATTTCAATAATCAAGTGACGAGAATAGCATCGTACCCATTAATGTTGTCTCTTCTCGTAGAGCTTTCTGATTCGGTAGGTGTTAACACTGTTGATCCAGATCAACATACTAGTGCTTATACACTGGTCGAATCAACTGGTGTATCAACCAATGCTATGGCTTCATTGGACTCTACTGCTTTAGTTGCTAAGAAGACCCTTATAGGTATTCCACCACGGAAACAAATCTTTGCTTCTAGGCTTGCCCCTGATACTACATGATGATGTATACAGGCCAAATCTAAAGCCCACATTACGGTGGAAAAATTCAAATTTACCTATTCTCGGAAAATTTCGTAATTTAACTGGCCATGTCCGTCTGTCTGTCCGTCCGTATGTATGAACGCAAGGATCTCAGCAACTATAAGAGCTAGAGACACCAAATTTGGAATGTAGGTTCGTGTATAGCGGGAGCAGGTCAAGTTTCTTTTAGATTTGAGATGTCTCCCCCGTTCCCCCGCAATTCGATAAAAACCGTTTTACAGGAACAATTTTAAGATATAGCTTTGGGAATTGGCATGTGCAATACTTTAGTCACTCCTAATCTACTGTCCAAATTTGAAGTCGTTCGGATAATAAACACGGAAGTTATTAACGAAAGAAGATTCAGTGCTTCAGCGCACGGGGAAGAAGAAGCACAGCCACCAATTAAAATGTCTCGCTTGCGATGCGCTCGAGCTGTCGCTCGTGTGTGTGCGTCTTTTGTGTATGTGTGTGTGTATATGTGTCTGTATGTGTGTGTATATGTACGTAGATGCGATTGGAAATTTTTGACCTGGGTACAGGGAGTTTTGTAGTCGGGTTTACTCGACTATGGCATTCTTACTTGTTTTGTCTTGGATTCCTCCTTATCTGTCTCCCGTACTGACCCTATATCTCTTCCTGAAGATTCTTATCACCTGACTAACTAGCCTGGGTGCCCAGGTAGTAAACCTGTAGAGCGAGTTCGTGAATTTCGGAAAACGGATTTTACTAAACTCGCTCAGCTTCTATCCCAAACTGACTGGTCCCAGCTTTACTTTTCTTTTTTTTTATTCTTTCTGGACGTTGATGTACTAAAGAACAGTACATACAAGTGGCCCAACGACACCAAGCACGGGCTTGTTAACGCGCGGACCCAAGCATAAATGCAACCCACCTCCCGTAAAGTTTTAAGTGTAGAAATTGAAGTAGCATTACTTATTAGATGGAAAAGATTGTTATAGTTAGAGCATAAGACTCGAAAGGGGTTATGAATAGCATAATTAGAACTACAAGCTTGAAGAGATAGTGGAAGAAAGTTTCTAGAACATCTGATCGGAACTGCAAAACTAATTTGGCTGATTAATTCAGGAGAATCAATTTCCCCATTGTGTAAAGTGTACTACGATAAGAAGGCAAGCGAGTATTAGGATTCCAGCTAAGAGCTCGGAGTACAAAGAGCAAAAATTGTTTTTGTACCGATTCTAATCTATCCTGATGAACCTTCTATTGGGGACACCAAATACAAGAACCATATTCAAGAATAGGTCGCACAAGAGAAGTATAAAGAGTTTTAGTAATGTAGGGATCGTTAAATTCCTTCGACCAACGCTTAATGAAACCCAGGACACCAAAGGCACGGTTAGAGGTAAAAGGACATTACGTTACACTTACCACAATTAAGATTTAATAAATTTACCCGACACCAGGCTTGAAAACTATCAAGATCAGCTTGCAACCTTTGACCAGATAAGAAATCAGTAGATGACAGAAAAATTTTAACATCATCGGCATACATCAGCACCCGGGAGTGATTTACAACAGAAGGAAGGTCATTTATGAACAGAGTAAATAATAAGGGGCCAAGATGACTTCCTTGTGGAACTCCGGAAGTAACTACTAATCTACTGATTCCCTATCTGGTCAAAGGTTGCAAACTGATCTAGACTGTTTTCAAGTCTGGTGTCCGGTAAATTTATTATATTACAGTAACAATTTTCAAGATATAGCTTTTAGATTTGGCATGTACAATACTTTAGTCTCTCTTAATCTACTGTCCAAATCAAGTCGATCGGATTATAAACAGGGAAGTTATTCACGAAAGAAGATTCAGTGATGCAGCGAGAGGGGGGAAGAAGCACAGCCACCATTTAAAATGCCTCTCTTGCGCTGTCGCTTTTGCCGCTTGTGTGTGTGCGTCTTTGTGCATGTGTGTGTGTATGTGTAAGTGGACGTAGATGTGATTGGATGTTTTAGACCTGGGTACAGGAGTTTCGTAGTCGCGTATACTCGACTATAGCATTGTTACTTGTTAAATAATACTATTATTATTGTTCGAATTGAGTCGGTTGATGGTTTGGGTATCCTTTTAGATCCAAGCTTAAGCATATCTCTACCACCGCTTATCGTGCATTTGGTGTCCAAGGGTTTCATTAAGTGTTGGTCTAAAGAATTTAACGAACCCTACATTACTAAAATTCTTTATACTTATTTTGTTGAACCAATTCTTGAATATGGGTCTTGTATTTAGTGTCATCAATACAAGTTTTACCAAGACAGCATAATTCTATGCTACAAAAAACAATTTCTGCTCTTTGCACTCCGGGGTCTTATCTGGAATCGTAATACTCGCTTGCCTTCTTATCGTGGTAATAAAACTTCTTTACTAATACAACTTCCTTGTCTTTCTGATCGTAGAACCAAGCTTAGTGTAATTTTCCTACACAAACTAATTAATGGGGAAATTGATTCTTCTGAATTACTCAGCCAAATTAGTTTTGCAGTTCCGATCAGTTCTATAAACTTTCTTCCTCTTTATCTTCAAACTTGCAATACTAATTATGCTATCCATAACCCTTTTCGTATCTTATGTTCTCATTATAACAACCCTTATCATCTAATATGTAATGCTCCTTCTATTTCCTTTTATGTTATCTGAGTACGCTATAGGTAATTTTTGTTTGTTTTAATTTGTGTAGAACGCGTATTTTGTTTGTAATTATTAATTTGTTGCATTTTGCCTGCGTCCGCGCGATTACAAGCCCGTGTTTGGTGTCGTTGGCCCGTTTTAGTACATTAACGTACATAATAATAATAATCTTCAGGTTAAAAAGTTCCTTAAAGCTGTATTAAAACAGTCTTAAAACAACTGTAAATTGTAGGACAAAGACCTATTGCATATTCTGAATGTATGGTTTCAATTTGTCGGCGTGAAATTTTATTTTGAAACATCAAATCAAATGCCTCTATTTTGTCAATAGACATTGAGAGAAAATCAATAACAAACTTACTCTGAAGCAAATGTTGAATCTCCATTCGTTTTTGTGCTTGCAAAGGCAAAAGTCCAGATATGCTAGGATCATGAACGCAGGGCGTCAGTGTGGGAAGTAACTGATTTTGGGGAATCACTTCGATATTCCTATGTGCCATTGGATCAATCTTTTTAGCTCGTTGTTGATATGATTGTAAATCATCTTCTTTCATTTGGGAATCCGGACCGCGACCCATGTGTTGGTGACGATGTTCATGGACATTAGGACGATGACCGCTCCGCACCAATGGCACCTCCGTCATGGAGTGGTATGGCTCAGAGACTGGGTGCGAATTATTTTGGGAGCCCAACTGTTGCAAAAGTCTTTTAAAAGCTTCGGTATCTCTGGTAGCAGGTTTATCTGCTTGCTCTGCTTGAATTGACTGCTGTGCGTTTGCCATTGTGTTTATCATTGTATATTCGGGGCGCATATCCACTTTTGCCATTTGTGCTTCCAAATCCTTCACACTAGGTATTTCTTAATAAAAAAGGGAGAAAAATAGATTTGTAAACATACTACTTTCAAACATTAAGTAACAAGAAAAAATGTTAGAAACCAGCTAGCTTCTAGCCAACTTCCATCTATTCTGCATGTATAATGTATACACGATTAGATACAAAAATATATCGGCATATGATGCTTACCTTTAAGGAACACATACAGCAATTTAATACTCACTAGTTTATTCGGTACCAAACATTCTTTTATACCAAAAAATTTGTCGTTCGTTCAAATGTATGAACGTTATACATCTTGATATGTGGTGTTTTCCTGTCCAAAATGATAGTGAGTAACTCAGTAACAGCTATCCAGAAAGCCATTCTCTGCATTCACACACATAATAAAGGTCAGTCAGTCAAGCCGAACTCAAGGCGCAGGCTCCTTACAGTGCTATTAGATTCACTGAGTGTCGCCAAGCTCTTAACGAGACAGCCAAACACCTCAGAATCAGGTTGGCTGGACATCGCAACATTGAAGGAATCGAAAAGGCAGTTGTACTGTCCAGGCAAGGCACGTTTTAAGCTGGGGGTATACATACACCAATCTTCAAGGGTATCCAACAAGGGTACCCAACAAAATTGCGTTCATTTGGACGGACGGACAGACGGACATTTCACTATAGGTAAAATTTACACTTTTTCTGATATAGTCATTTTTAAAAGTACATAAATTAGCTAACTCTTGTTAGAAATACATCAAACTACAATGTTGCATACCATAAATGTTAACATTGCATTCTGCTGTTAACTTAACAGCTGTTAAAAAAGATGCTGCACGTTCATAAATTTTGCAAACAAATTTGGTGAGCTTCAAATGGTTCAATTTTTTACTCCCTGTACCAGTAAGGGGGTATTTGATTTGTGCAAATGTACGTAACAGGCAGAAGGGACATCTCCGACCCTATAAAGTATATATATTTTTGATCAGTAGAAAATTATCAAAAGAAATTTTGATTTGGCCATGTTCGTCTGTCTGTGTGTCCGTCTGTATGAGCGCGTTGATCTCAGGAACTATAAGAGCTATAGACACCAAATTTGGAATGTAGGTTCGTGTATAGCGGGCGCAGGTCAAGCATTCTCATCAGTGTTCTTATTGTTAGATTTTTTGTCTAAACTAGTCTTTTTTGATTATTAAGATATCCTGACCAAACTTAGCAAATCGAAGTTTCATTATTTTTTGAAGATACAGATTAACTTAAGCTTTTGTATGTTAAATAATAGATAGTGCTCACCTTGCGAATCTAGCGTTGAAGAATCTCTCAAGGTTAACAATTCGTTGTTATTTGCTGTCTCTTTGGGTGCAAACCATCGGCTGAAGCGTGACGTTCCTGTAATCTCGCCCTGCATCTCATTATCATTACACTAAAAACCAACATTAAAAACAAATACAAATTTAATTCAACCGTAATGAAACTCAAATTTAATTAGCTATGGGTAATTATGTAAGATTTGAAGTAGATGGAATTGAGATCCAAAATTTGACCTAGATTGTGGTCGTTCCGTATTTCGGCTTAAATAAAACTGATCCTGATCAATAATATTTACGTCTACATCGATAAGATAATTATCTCGTGATCAGCATCAACAGCGTATCGATGTAACCATGCCTTTCTGTGTCGTTATGAACGTGTAGATCTCAGAGACTATGCGATAGAAATTTTTAATTTTGTATATAAATATGTAGGTCTCCAACCATACTCAGATTAATTTGGATTCAAATATTGCATAGTCCCATAAGATCGATAAACACGATTTACTGCCATAATTTCAAAGACATGGTCTAGTTTTGAATTTTGGCGATCTATTGTGAACATTTCAAAATGGGGGAACAAAAAACAAAGATTTTATTCAATAAAACTATTTTCCAACTCCGCTCTCCGCGCGTGTGTCTAACCTAACGCTATATGTTATGTTTTTACCTGGATTTACCTTCCTTAGCCACAGCAAAAAAATGTTACAAGAAAATAATAATAATAATAGCCTTTGCCTATCTATATAAGTATAAGGTAAATATTCTGTATACTAACCATAAGTGTGTGATCCATTGGATCCATGTTTAGAAAGGCGTCAAAATTAAATTCAAGTTCTGATTTTGAATTTGTATTGTTTTGTTTAGTTGACGGATGTTTCGACATAGTAATTTCATCAGAATCCTTTTTGTTACTATTCGGTTCAATTAAGTTTAAGCTGGCAATGCTACTTCGCCTTGACCCAGAAGTTTCCAATTGATTTGTCTTTAAAGCGAATTCCTTATTCGAATCTTCATTAACATCTTTCAAATTGGCAGGAACCTCATCCTCCAAGTCTTCAAAGCCATGCAAATCGATTGTTTCATGCTGGGATGTTGGCCCAGCACTAAACCATTCTGGTTCATGCATTTGGTACAAGTTAGAGCGCTTGCCTCGGCCTTGAATAAGAGAGTCGCCAAAACTGAATTTATCCTTATTGGTTCGACGTCCACCCTGAACATTTTTTTTCCCATCATTTTGTTCCCGGAAATCGACACTCCTGCGTTCGTTGACACGGCGATCCCGATCACGATCCCTAGATTCTCGGTGGATCGTTCGGTATGCTTTGCACTAAATGTACGCTGGCGCTGTTGATTAGTAATACTTCCATTTTGAGGTTTGTCTTTTTCCATATTAATTATAGCGGAGTCCGCTTCCTGATTTTTATATTCCCAATTATCGTTTCGAGGCAATAGTCTGCCACTTCCTATACGCCTCTCTTGAACATTTGCGCTTCCTCCCTGTCTTCCTGACATAAATGTGGGTGATAATGAAAGCAATTGTTCATTGCCTTGTATATTATTTAAATGTTTTTCACTACGCTCCCACTCAGCTGCTGAAGTAGCGCCTCTTCGCATAGGTGAGCCTAATGAATTGGTAGTGGGACGTATCTGACTTTTCAGATCGGAATTGGCTTGCGTAGCATTAGATGTGGTGTTATCCTCTTCATAATTTGTTAAGGCATTTGTTTTATCATTTTGCGATTCATTGGCATCGATGCTTCCTCCCGATGCTAGTACGATTCGTCGCTTTGCGAATGCTGGCATTAAATGCGATGAGGAAATGCTGCGATGATCTATGTTGGATGATTTATAAGAAGTACTCAAGTTGCCTGTCGTTGGTGATACGTCTTCCCCTCCGATTTGATCGCTGGAAGTAAACCTTTGATAATAATTGTGTGCTCGTTCTCGGTTCCGTAAGGCGCGACGAGAGCTTAGTAAGCCATTTGAACTGGTTAGGTTTGAGTTCTCCCTTTCTGGAGATAAGCCAGATTTATTTCCATAGCTGTTGTTGCTGCTGCCTATATTGGATGACAGTCCGTTTATTTTCCAAAAATTTAATGTTTGCAGATCAGTTCGGTTTACACAACTTGGACGATGTCGTGCGCTTCCTTCATATCGCATGGCCAGCAAATCGGCCCGTGAATACCTAAAGATTGAAAAAAAGGTACAAATATATTGATGTCCCATGTTAGAGTTGTGCAGTTTAGTTCAATTTAAAGAACAAGTTTAGTAGTTATTGCCGAACGAAGCCTTCGACATATGTATATTGTAGTTCGTTCGCTTGATTTTTCCAGTTTGTAGTTTTCCAAAACGTCGAATAAATTTATACTATGTTAACTAATTGATTTGCTGTAGTTTATCGAACTTAAATCGGACTCTAATTAACAAAACGAACTATTATCGGACTCAAATAAACAAACGAATAAACGAACTATCTGGTTGAACGACAACCAGGGATGCATTTGTTCGTAAAGTCAGTGAATTGTTCGATCGATATTATTCTGAACATGTCGTTATATCTCTAGTACATACGTTTGTACAAGTAGGTGTATGTATCACTGCCTATACACGATAAAGTTATTTCATAAACTTTCCTCGTAGTTATTCTAGATTTCGAAGGTGAAGTTTACTTCATTTTCTTCGCTGCCAACAAAAACTTCACAAAGCAATGTCATGACAGAAAATCATCTGCTGAATCCAACCTAACCTTATCGTGTAAAAGCGGTTTTTCTTTTTCTTTGTTGGGAAAATGTACAGAAGGGTCGGCCGGCCTTTCTTTATTCATCCCCACAAAACAAAAGGTTAACGAAGAAACTTCATAGTGTAAATGCGGTGAACGTATGAACATACATATGTATGTATATTTAGTATGTGGATTGTGTTCGAGCGCTTATACAAACATACATGTACATATAAATACATACATACATATCTATGTAAATACATTTGGAGAAAGCTTAAAATCATGTATATATGTAGCTTATTGTTTAAAAGTAGTTATATTTATTAT
Organism: Hirtodrosophila confusa; assembly: GCA_035043065.1. Taxonomy (NCBI): domain Eukaryota; kingdom Metazoa; phylum Arthropoda; class Insecta; order Diptera; family Drosophilidae; genus Hirtodrosophila; species Hirtodrosophila confusa. The sequence continues at coordinate 72,942 of JAWNNI010000152.1, read as the reverse complement.
GAACAACAGAATACATATGAATACATATTCGTATATATTCATACATACAATATACACATGTACATACATACATACATACATACGTATGCGGGTAGAAATGCTTTTCGATAATTTCACATAACATACAAGCATTTAAGTATTGAATTTTTCACAGAAAAAGGTCCATATGTATGTGATGCCTTACCTTGGGGTATCTTTAACAATGTCCATTTTGAATCTTGTACTTTCGTCCCCGTCCAATTTTCTGCACTCTTTTTATAAACAGATATTGATATACATATGTACATACATACATATGCCGTCTTCACGCAATTTGCATAAGTATATACACACATTTACACATTGCGTTTAACTACTCTTAGCAACATTGACGTATATCTTTATTTTTGGGTGTTTACAGTATAATTGGCTCGAATTATACTTAACAATCCAAGCTGATTACTTTAAATGGCTTTAAAACAACAACAAACCAACATACGTATGATGTATGAACATGCACACATATGTATAACAACAAAGTGACACTTAAAACGCTACTGCTGATAAGTTTTCAGTGGTTGTTTTTTGTTGCCTTAGATTCTGCTTATCATTTAAATATACTTGATTGTAAGCAATTTTACATATACATTCTACTAGTATTAATTTTCCATAAATTATTCACTTCTTAGAGTTTATATGCCAGTTCAATAGAACTGGTTCAGTCGAACTGGTCACTCAACTAGGGATGTAAGAACTTGTTATCGATACATAAGAATACGATGTTTTAATTCAATATTTAAGCAACTATCTGGGTATGGTGTTGAGAGCTATCGGTCACAAATTATAGTCAAGTTAGTAAAAATATTTACTAACATATAAACAAAATGAAAATTATTTTTTAATAATCTAACTTAATAATAACAATAATATACATATATACAACCATATTTGTATTCTTCTAGACGTGATGACATTACTAGATTCATTTAGCATTGCAGCACCCAATATGTAGGCATCTGTAAAGTTTGTTATCGATCGATTGGCAGTTAAATGGCATCGTGAAAATTCCAAGTTTCTTCAACATGTTTGTGCATAGCTTACAACGGAGAGAATAGGTCATAAGACCTACATCGATCTATGTAGCTCAAATGCATCTTCGAATACATTCTATATTTGATAATCAATATAATCCCCCTTACATAAAAACATACAAAAACTAGAACGGAAGGCTATCTTCGGAGCGCCGACGCTATATACCCTAACAGAAAATAATTTTATACAAAACTTAGTTTTTGTCCTATGGGAGCCATATGGTCCGATTTTGATAAAATTATACGAAACTATTTCAAGTATAATAAAACTCTCACTTAGTTTGTACGCCCTGCAGCAAAAAGAAGGGTCTGTGCCAAGTTTCATTACGACAGCTTTAAAACTAAGAGACAAATTTGCATAGAAACAGACGAACAGACGGACATCGCTATATCGACTCGGCTATTCATGCTGATTCAGAATATGTATACTTTGTTGGGTCGGAACCGTCTCCTTCAGTCCATTACACATTTCGAGACAAAATGTTGAAACCCTCTGCTCATCAAACTTAGTGAGAGTTTTGTAATACTTCAAATAGTTTCCTATAATTTATAATTACATATACATATAATAACAAATAAATCGAAACACATAGGAGCAATCAGACTAAAATAAGTTTTGTATAAAAAACATTGCTGCTAGGGTATATAGCTTCGGCACCCGAATATAGCCATTGTTTCTTGTTTTCTATCTCTTTATTTAACTGGTCAATATGCTCCGCTGTGTTAATCGATAACTTGGAGTACTACTGTGCAGCCAATATTAATCAACCAATTTTATTCGTGGCATTCCTGATAGTGATGTAAATTTGAGTGTAAGCATCGATGTCGATGTTCATCGATGTTTTCAAAATGAAAAATCGATGTTGGGTTGATACATCGTCTCGAAACTTCGATGCATCGATGTATGTTCGATGTTTAAAAAACTTCATATTTTTCGATGCATCGCTTAACATCGATATCAACAATATCGCCAAAAAACATCGATGCTCGATACATCGATGTTTTTTACATCATTACTTCGGGCTTGCCAGTCTTTGGTATCATCATTAATTACTCAATACATAGATGTGTCAAACAAGCCTTTTTCTGAGGCCAAATGTTTTGCTGACTTTACAACCCCAGACTCTTCGGCAAAAAGCCGAACTACCACAACCCAGTCGTGTGTTGCCGAGCTACTGAAACCCCAGGTCCCGAATAAACAATTAGTCTTGGATCGACACCAGAACGATGAGCACGGCTTATGTCGCTTGCGCTCTCATTTCGTTTCTATGTGTGGGTCCAAGTACGCATATGCGCTTGCTTCTTAGTATGCGTGAGCAATGAAAAAATGCAACAGCGCATGGCAATATGAAATCTGAATTCAGAAATGGAAATGGAAGCGACCAAGCGCACAACACATGCCCTGTTATATGCACATAGGTTGATTTCTATGCAGACTGGAGGTAGTAGCAATTGCAGTGATTCCATCATCGCCTGGCGCTCTGCTGTTCCTCTACGCATACACACAGTCGACCCCTCCTCCAGGACCGGAGGTATTTGACTGTTGCTTTGATGCTCACGTGAGAGTAGCTGCTCTATGTCGGCCGTTTCCTCGGTTGTGCGCTGAGAGGTGTGAATATCCTTTCTAAGTGCTCTGCAAACGTGTTGGCCCTGTCCGGCTCTGAACGGCTCTCTGTTGTTGGCCTCTTAATCTTCCTGGTGGCTTGCCATAGGTTGTGATGGGGTCACCGGGTTTTAGTTTCTCCAGGTAGGAGTCAAACTCACTATCCCTCAGAGTGATAAGCGTCTGTTTTGAAGCTTTGGCGGCTGTATTCAGTGCTGCCTTATCCATGGGACTCTGTAAGAAACCAGACACGCCTGAGTCTTCTTTTCTCGTAGAGAAGTTCCGCAATCTGGGGGCTCCAAAGATAGATTCCTGGTCCTCTTCCGTTACTGTATTTTCCCTGGGTCCATGCCACGGGATATGGCAAAGTCCAGCACGTCTGACACCTTATGGGGATCAGTAGGTCAGTATGTTGGCGCACCAGTGGAGTGGCAGCTAAGATTTATGGACTGGATCTGCCAGTACACCGCTTATCCCTTGGGATTGTTGACTTAAAGTCACCGTCTATGATAAATTTGTGACCAAGTCTTATCTATCAGTTGGCCAAACTCCTCGGCTCTCGCATTGTGCCTCGGTGGGCAGTAGGCAGCAGCAATTGTCAGGTCTAGTTTTATTATTTTATATTGCTCCTTAGAAGTATTGCCACTCCTCCTCGAGCTCTTCCGTCGGGATGGTTGGCGTGTATGAGGTCGTATCCATTTATGGAGAAGTACGATCTTGAGGAAAAATGCGCCTCGGAGATGAGCAGCAATTCGATTTTGTTGGTCTTGCAATAGTGCTCGACCTCTGGCCTGCTTTTGCACAGGCCGTTCGCATTCCATAAGGTTATTCTCAAATCTATTTGCATAGGTTTGACATTACTGTCGCTAGCACCTTCGTCATCGGGCTAGATATTTTGTCAAGCATCCGGTCATTGCCTAATTGCGCGCGACCGCTGCTTCTGGATAATTGTCGGGCCTTGAGTCCGACTGGGGTGCCTGATTATCCACGTTGTTGTTGCGACCTCTAACAGCATTAGCGAAGCTGGTGTTACGGCTGACTCGTGGCGATGGATTGGCCGGTGCTGCTCTGCTTGCCTGATACTGAGTCCTGGACGTCCTTGGAGCTGCCAGGTTCCTGGCCTTTTTATACGCTAGGCATATCGTTGTGTGTGCCGACGCCTTCAGCGTCTTGTACTTGATCATCACCCGAATGTTGTTGTCGTTGGTCGCCTTGTAGGTAAACTCATTGCCCTCTCCAAGGACCTCGCGAATGGCGCTGGCGAATACCTTGATATTCGTCACATCGGGGATGAATATTGGGGGAGGCTTGGTGGTTTTGCGCTCCGGTTCTTGCCTTGGCTTTTGAGGTGCGTTTTCATCCTCTTTGCAGCTGTCGTTCTCCATGTACCATGGGCCGCAAACCTGTTGTTGCTAAGCCCGGTCCTTGCTGCTGAACTGGTGCTGGGCCCATCTTGTGGTCGATTACAGAGGGTCTGCTTACGTGCAGGCTTCATTTTAATCTCACCAGGCTCAGTTCCTGAGCTGGAGTCGTCAGAATCGGTCGAGGTATCCGGTATGTTGGACTTTTTCGGCTTGCTTGATCCATAAGTCTTTAAGTTTCTGGTTGTACGCGGCGGGGCTTGCCAGTCTGTCTAGGTGTTAGGGTAAGTAGCGGGGGGAGAGTGGGGTCCATCATGGTGATGGTTTGAGCTGTAAGGTGCCCGAGTTCTGTCATTGGTGAATTGGATAGTTTGATATCGATATCGCTATCGGAGCCAACTTGTGCCCTGTGGCAACCCGTGTGCAAGCTTTGTGCTGTCAAACTAATTTTACACATACACACTCACAGACCGTAATATTTATTGATTTGTTGTTTGGTGGATGGTTGTTGTTTTTACTCTCTGTACCCATAAAATGGATAAAAAGCGAATACTAAATCTGTGCAAGTGTATGTAACGGGCAGAAGGAGACTCTCCGACGCTAGAAAGTATATATATTCTAGATCAAAATCAATAGCCGAGTCGATTTGGCCCTGTCCGTCTGTATGAACGCTTCGATCTCAGCAACTATAAGATCTAGAGACACCAAATTGGAATATAGATTCCTGTATACCATACGCAGATCAAGTTTGTTTTTATACCAATAACAATTTTAAAGATGTAACTTTGGGATTTGGCCTGTATAATACCTTGGTCACTCTTAATCTACTGTCCAAATTTCAAGTCGATAATAAACACGGAAGTTATTCACGAAAGAAGATTCAGAGCAGCCGCGCGGGGAGGAAGAAGCAGCACAGCCACCACATAAAATGCCTCGCTTGCGCTGTCGCTTGTGTGTGTGCGTAGTTGTGTATGTGTATGTGTAAGTTTACGAAGATGCGATCGTAAATTTTTTACCAGGGTACAGGGAGTTTTGTAGTCGGGTATACTCGACTATAGCATTCTTACTTGTTGTTCATGGTTTTCACAAATGGCGCACAAAACTCACGTGTAATAACGACAATTGGTGTTGCCAGACTTAGGTTTAATATAATTGTAAAAATTGTAACTTTTATTAGTTTAATAAATTTATTGGACCTTAAACTTTATAAAATAGGCATATCTTAGTGCTTTTTTAACCAATTAAATAAAATTGTTTTAATCAGCGCCACTCTCATTAGCTCTTCCTGTTGTATCAATGCAATAGAATTGTCTAAGTGTGTTGGGGCTCGGTTGTCGGTGGTGGCGCTGGCGAAAAGAATTTAAGTGGGACTTCAAAAATACTGGAAACGTGACACGCTGCTGAATATGTAAGCTGGGTGGAGTAGTAAATAGTTTATCCATTCCATTTTTTTTAATAAATTGAAGGTCTTTTTGTTGATTTGAACACTTTCGCCGTGACAGTCTTTTTATCGCATCCTAAAAACATGTAAAATTTTCTATTAATATTTTGAATATATAGCAGAACATATAGCAGGAAAAGAAGAAGGAAGTAATCTTCGGTATGCCGAAGATTAATAACCCTAGAAGAAATTAAATGTGAAATATTGATGAATTCCAAATTTTTCCAAAACTTAATTTGTATGGTATACATAAGCCTACAAAACAAAATTGCTAACTCAAGCTTTTATACACAGACCAAGGGACAGACAGATAGATGGTATACTCGACTATAGCATGAAATGTAAGCCTTTGTATGAAAAACATTTCCACAACGGTACGCCTCGGTACGCCGTGGCTATCTTCTTTCTTGTTTTTTAATGTTAAGTATCTATGCTCATTCCGGACTTATAGTACATACATACTTATGTGTGTTCTATATCACTAATTGCATAGGCGTGTTAATTCTTGTATGACTTTTCTCATTGTATACTGCCTAAATAGGCTATATGTAATGTTAAATGGAAAATATCTGAGTCATCCTTTAACAAGAAATGTTACTTGGTTTTTTTGCCTTTTCAGGTTTTTGAAACTACTTGTTTATTTAAACATTTATCTTATATCGAGACATTACCTACCTCATTATTTTTTGTATAAGCTGGGCGTACTTCCTCTTCCGTATTCAAAGAAATTGATGAATTCTTATCCTTTTCATTATTGTGAACCTTACGATTTGAGCGGCTAATGTTAAAGTCATATGAGCAAATATTTGATTTTATATCAAATTGGTCTTCGGCATCTGTTGTAAATCCATCCACGTCAACATCGACATTTGGGCTTCCAGAATGCGAATGACTTGCACTGAGAGATGCTATGTCTTCTGGTGAGTGGGGGCATCCTACGCTGAAAGCATCAGTGTCGTTCATTACTTGTGCCTCATCTTCTGTTGTTTCAATATCGACTACTTCGTCATCATCTTCATCGGTGTTCCTGGAATTGCTCGGATTGCCGAACGGCATCGGATCTGAGAACGATGATTTGTCCGAATTATTTTTATTAATCGAATCTGAGGTGAGCTGATTACAATCTAGTGACGTAAAGTCTGTCTGTTCATTTTCTGGGCACAACTGGACCGAATCCAGGATTGGTGAGAAAGCACTCGAAGCGGAATTAAATATTGCAGCCGACGGTAATCTGTGTGAGGCTTCCGTAATGCTATTATGAGTAAACACAGTTGTGGTTCTCGTCGATTGCGTTGGACTAATGTAAACATTGGTATTGGTAAAGTCGTTAGAGCGCGTTGCATATAACGAGGTTGATACTATGGCTGCCGAGGCAACTACAGGCTTAAACGCTGAAGAGCTTAATAATGATGGTATACTGAAATCGGAGAGATCCGTATTGGCAGTATCTGAGATCTTTCGATGATTTTTGATTGCACCGCAATTTCCCGAATGTGGCTCGTTTTTTATATTGAATGGTTGTTGTTCCATCAGACGAAGCCCCGTTCCAGTTGTGGAGGATGCACTATTATCCGATCTGACCCAGGGTATCGGACACGACTCAAACCCATTAATCGACTCGCTGCAATTTAACTTTTCGTTGAACTCTGTTGGTTTTGTTGCTGCCACATAGTATAGTCAACCACAAAATTTCTGGAAAGTGGCATTATGGACAAATCGTGCTCGTTTCGTAATGATTGCAGGGGGGATAAAACCGACGAGCGGTGTAAATTGAAGGGCACACCGACGGTAGCAGCTACTGCCGTGACCCCGACGACAGCAGCCGCAGCTGCCACTGTGCTATAGTTGTATGGGTGCTCGATAGACGTCTTTGCGCATGCAGATTCCTCACATCGGGATAGTTTTGGATCAGTATCACAATTGTCCGGAGAATTGCATGCGCTTTCTACAGCGCCGTTGGTTTTCGCTGATGAGCCCGGGGAGTTCTGATTGCGATTGTTATTGTGGCAGCCGACAAGTCGCTTCCTGGTGCCACCATTAAACATAGCTTTCACATCTTCCCAGGCATAAATAATCTTTTCCTCTTGCTCATGTCCACTGAGTGTCATATGGCGACGCCAGGAATTAAAATTGGCAGCATCGGGCTGAATATATCGATCGTTTGTCGTAATACGATGCGAGTGAAATATGAATTTATTTGGAGAGAAGAACATTCCACAATAGGTGCACTTAATGCATTTGGCACGTGACGAATTATAGCGAGAAGGCAAGAACGATCCACGGCAGCCCCATGCGCACTTGTGCTGTACGTTAAATGCGAAATCATCTGGTAATCTGGGAGGCGTATTATCTCCCAGAAAACTCTTGCATAGCCGCTCAGCTTCTCTGCGTGTTATCATCCCGCATCTTCGCGAACTTACTGGCATTGCTCCGGCTCTCCTCAGTATTTCCAGCTGCACAGGTGTGCATTGCACGCAGGTTATTCCAAGTGCCACGCGTCGATTGTGTATCTCATTATAGCTGAACTGCTTTAAGAGAGTATTTGATATTTGCGCCAAGCAAAGACGCTCTTGTCCTTCAATGTATAATGACACAATAGGTATACCATAAAGCAGTACTGAGCTAACCTAAAATAAATAGAAATAGTTTTTTAAATTGAGAAAAGAAAGAATACTTTGTTGTGGGATAATTTAATCTACATTCGTCTTAAATAACAAGTAGTCAAGCTATCCGACTGTTAGACACCCTGTACCCAACTTTGAAATTCCTAAGCTCATCTTTGTACTCACTTATAATTAGCAAAGCAGTTTAAGCAGTGAAGCGGCAGTGTGAGCAAGCAGAGCATTTCAATTAGCATGGGCGCTGCTGTTTCCCTCAATTCGGCACTATGACACTAGCTTTTTGAATAACTACGAATCGGATTTGAACAATACAATCTGACATATCTTAAAAATTTTCGACTTAAATAGTATTAATAGAGTTTCGGTGATGGGGACCCTCCCCGATGTAAATACAAAATCTCAAACTACCCCCAGCTTTTATAGTCTCTTAAAATCGACGGCTTCATATCGACGGACAGGCACACGGACTTGGCGAGATCGATTCGACTGTTTGTACTGTACACATACATTTTATAAGGCCGGAAATGCTTCCATCTTCATTGCATACTTTTAAACATCTTATGGGTACAAGTGTGGGAGGTGAAGGGAATTTTAGGCATGCCTTTTTAACGATTCTTTCTGTTTATTCTTTACCCCAGCCTTGCCTAGCGAAATATATATAGATTTAAATGCATTATATTGAATTTTACTACTTTCGTCAATCGTAGAGCCTAATGATGAATGGCTATGCAAATGTCTTTAGGCCGATGTAAAAAAAACAAATAATTTCACTCATTTGACCTTGATCCCAATTTGGATCGATTCAAAGATGTACAGCGTAAATTTCCTCTCTTTGCATATTATCGAAAATTACTTCAATTTTGACAAGCTCCACAGTCTACAAAAATTTTTCTAAGAATATACAACCTCCTGCATAAAATACTTCAACCAATTCCTTATTCAAAAACATAAACATTATTCTCGAACGGAACAACTCGAAAATTGATTTTTGCCACGAGTTTTCCGAAAACGAGCCACAGAGCAACGGGGGAAAATAGGTGGAAAGCTTTTGCCTGGTATTATTATTGCAATAGGCATCCAACTCATTTTCAAAACTATACCAAAAATAATTCAAAAGTGTGCTAACCGATGTTAGAAATTGTACCCAAGCCCCTACGTGCGGGAAATTCGGATCAAGGTCAAATGAATGAAATTATTTATATTTTTAGATCGGATTGACGACATTTTCATAGCACTACACAAAAAATTATTAGGCTCAACTATTTAGGAAAGTACGCTATTGTGTGTATTTCTTAGGATTGACCAAAGTAATAAAGTTCAATATAATGCACTTAAATCTATTTATTTCGCCGGGCAACGCTGGGGTTTCACTAGCTAGTATACATATATGTGCATATACATATATAAATATATATTCATGGCATTAAATGACAGGAAAGTTCGTTCTGCCACCGTCAATTGGATGCCAACTTTTTATTTTATATCAAATAAACAATCAAAGCACGTAAACTACAATACCTCAAGGGAAACATTTGTCGTTTTTCAACGTGTTTTATGTGTATGGGAAAACACACCCCTAAATTGAACTTTAAGTACCTTTATTATTTTGATCACGTTATTAACATTTTCACAATATAGACTGTAAATGTTAAACTTACATATGAATTCTTTTTCCTTGCTGGGAACGCAATCTGCAGTGAAAGACCTTTATAAGTTTTGAATTCTTCTTGTATCGCGTGCTTTAAAAATGATACGGATAATCGGGTGCTCAAGGTATACGACTGTGATGCCGAAACAATTACAAAAAACTAGTTCTGTCTGTTTGTTCAGGTAACGTTTTTCAGCTTTCGAGTAATGATTATGAGACTTTCAGCCAATATATGAGTATGTTAAGGCCTCTCAGATAGGTTGGTCATAAGAGAGACTTATATTAACTCGCTTAAATGTTGGTATAAGTAGCAATTACATTTTACAGCTATATTTATGTAAGTATGTAAATAGCTGTTATTGTACTGAATCAATATATATAACAGCGTTCAACCTGACTGACTGACTGGCGACTTTTGGGAAGCCCAAACGGTAGAAGCTAGAAGCCTGTACTGTACGCTGCTGCTCGACATGTGTTTTGAGGGCAATTCTTTAGTAAGCGCCCGCATATAAAGAAATCTTAAAAATGTCTGACTTTGGTCTTAAATGACGCATCTCAAAAGTAGATAGCAAATTCCGGCGGCGTAACAAGACTTTATTGTCGAAATAATGTAATGAATGCAAATAAAAGTTGACCGATATGCGTATATCAACACGATAGTTGATAGTTTTAGTGTAGGAAAACATCAAAATTTTTGAGGTTGCGCTATATTTTAACAATGGGAATAATTGTTTTACAAAGTTTCACATGAATTAAGTACAGACTTTTTGCCACCGTTCCGCTATTTTCTGGATGTTAGTATTATTTTTCCAACTTCATCAAACATATTTTAAAGGACTACCCGTCGCCGCGGGTGGTAAATGGGGGTCAACGTCAAATGAGTGATATTATTTGTTTAGTTATATCGACTTCAAAATCATTGTCACAGCCCTACACAACAAATCATTTAACATTTGGCTCAAGTATTTAGGAAAGTCTACCCCGACGGGAGGGAAAATTGTGATACGTAATTTTTTGGTATTTCTTACGGTTGACGAAAGTAGCCAAATTACACATAATGCAACGCTGGCGTTTTACCAGCTAGATGTTTTATAAGTTTTCAGGGGTATTTAATCTTCTGCACTTGGAATCAAAGCTGCAAGCCAGCTTAAAGCCGAACCGTCAGAAATGTGTATATACTTGCACGTGAATACTAAATATACATGTAAAAACGAATCTAATGTGCCGAGGCGCGAACAAAAATCCGACTTTCAAGAGCTTAACCACGAGTTCCGAGAACGGAATCCAAGGGTGAGACATTAGTTTGAATTGTGACTCTAACCGCCAACAATTTTTTTTGGATTGCATTAGCTTTTTATGCTTGACCCATTTAAAAAAAATAAATTTTTAACAAAAATTGATAAATTGAATATAAGAGAGATTGATCAGCTATATGTTTCCATAGATTGCAATTAAAAAGAAAGAGAGAGTTAAGGTCAACGCACGTGATTTGATTTTTGAGATACGGATATTTGGCTGTTTTCCATTCCATTTGGTGAAGTTAAAGGCCGAGTAGATTTTTGAATAGACTCAGGGAATGCCATGTAGTCCTAGTTCTGAAATAGAAAAATTCGAAAGCGTTTACTATTAGATGTAAAATGTTCTTAACATTTTTATACTCTACAAAAATAATTTTTTTTTTAGAAAATAGAAAATATTGGGCATGTGCAATGTTCGCGTGTCCATCCGTCCGTCTATCCGTATGAACGCAATTATTTTCCGCACCCTAGCTAGAGCACCCAAAGTTGGTACACGTGTTGGTATACTCTCAGTTTTAGTCGAGATATTTTTCGGGATATCTTCTAGAAATTTAAAGCTACAGTTACCTAATTTGACAACTAAACTACTGTTGACCTTTGACAACCTTTTTGGATGATAATTAAATATTCCATACAACCATTTTCCATTTTCCGCTTTAAGGCATAAATGAAAACTATTATATCGTGGTGGCACTCTGAAATAATTTTGGGAAAATTCTGTCCGGAAGTGAGTGAAAAATGACTTTGAAAATTGTAAGGAAATCTCTTGAAAATCAGCAGCTTACTGCATAAGAACGTGAGAGTTAAAATAGATAAAACAATTCTCTCTCTTATTCGTGTCTAGGCTTACTTAACAATGCTGAGAGCGATTGAAATAGCGATATTGTGTATGCTTTGATTTCCAGTGTCGTTAGGCGATAGAACGCTCTACTGATGACGTCAGACAAGCGAGCAAGAGTTGTCAGCAAAAATAAATACAAGCACATAAACATATACATAGATAAATAAAAATATAATATATACAGCGATCTGGATTAATCCGCCTGGGCTAAGCCAAGGGAAAGGTGACGGAACACAATCTGCTGCATAATGACCAGAACTATATGCAAGAAGCGAAACCAGAAACTCACTAATTTTCTGCTGCAACTTCCAAGGGGAGACTGCAGACTAATGGTAGGAGTATTGACTGGACATTGCCTAGCAACAACGCATGATAAGAAGCTAGGCATATTAACGGAAGATAGCTGCCAGAAATAAAGGGAGCCAGGAGTTGTGGAAGCACTGGAATACCTGTCCAGCACTCGTAACACTAAAGCATAGAGACATTAACATCACTAGAAGAAGCGGCCAGACACATTCCCAATGCGCATATGGCGTTTGCCAAGCGCGTACGATCAAAGGATCAGGATCAAAAAATCTCCTAACGACCTTCAGTATCCAACGGAACTAAGGACCTGTTTGGTCTTTGTGTGACCAGCATGCAGCGGTCAACCGGTTCTTTTGTTTTTAAAAATTTATCTACGCCCAAGTACATCATTTTCGTACAAACTATTATTTATAAGCAATATACATATTAACTCCTCGACCCATTAAATGGGTAAAAAGGGGGTACTAAAAGAAGGGTCGGGGAAGAAGCAGCACAGCCACAACTTAAGATGCCTCGCTTGCGCTGTAGCTCGTGCGTTGCGGCTTTGTGTATGTATGTGTAAGTGGAAGAAGATGTGATTGGAAGTTTAAGACCTGGGTACATGGAGTTTCGTAGTCGGGTATACTCGACTAGAGCATTTTTACTTGTTCAGACTCTGTACCAGTAAAATAGGTAATAAAGGACACTTAGACTGTGCAAATATATATGAAGTACATATATTCCTATTCAGTATCATTAGCCGAGTCGATCTGGCTCTGTCCGTCTGTCTGTCCATCTTAACGTCTTTCTGCCGGTCCGGATGAACCTGTCGATGTCAGACCGCAAGGCAGCAAATTTGGAATGAGGTTCATGTATACGCAGCTCAAGTTGATTTCAAATTTCAGATGTTTCTTCCCGCACTACTGCAAATTTGATGAAAACGATTTACAAATTACTTGTTTGTATTCAATTTATATCAGAATGTGAAGGTTGAAATTTATTCGAATGATTAACTGGAAAACCGAAACGGAAGGTCTCTAGAATGATTTCTCCAAAGGCGGAGGGCTTGTAGTGTTTTCGAGCATTTTAATGGCATTGATGTCATTGATAAAACATATTATCAAATCGACTTATCTCATTATTTATTTATATATTGATTGTAATTAACTTTCCGATGGAACTTTCGATAATATCGATGTTTTTAACTGTCACTGTCGAAACTATTAATGGGTGGCACATTGGTGTCTTGAAACCTCCAAAACAAATCTGATACATTCCAAATGTGATGACTCTTGCTCTAAGTCTCTAAGATAGATGCGTGTTTCCGGACGGACAGGCAGATAGACAAGGAATGGTGCTAAAATTTCGTTAACTATAATCAAACAAGTAAGAATGCTATAGTCGAGTATACCCGACTACGAAACTCCCTGTACCCAGGTCTAAAACATCCAATCACATCTAAGTCCACTTACCCATACACACACACATACACAAAGACGCACACACACAGGCGGCAAAAACGACAGCGCAAGCGAGGCATTTTAATTGGTGGCTGTGCTTCTCCTTCCCCCCTCTCGCTGCATTACTGAATCTTCTTTCGTGAATAACTTCCGTGTTTATTATCCGATCGACTTGAAATTTGGACAGTAGATTAAGAAACACTAAAGTATTGTACATGTCAAATCTTAAAGCTGTATCTTGAAAATTGTTACTGTAAAACGGTTTTAATCGATTTGCGGGGGAACGGGGGAGATATCTGAAATATGAAACAAACTTGATCTGCGTATGGTATACAGGAACCTACATTCCAAATTTGGTGTCTCTAGCTCTTGTAGTTGCTGAGATCGACGCGTTCATCCGGACAGACGGACAGACAGACGGACATGGCCAAATCGAAATCTCTTTTGACACTGATCAAGAATATATATACTTTATAGGGTCGGAGATGTCTCCTTCTGCCTGTTACATACTTTTGCACAAATCCAATACCCCCTTTTTACCCATTTTATGGGTACAGGGAGTAAAAAGTGTTTGTTATCCCATCTGTAAAAACCAATAGAGAATATATTTTGTGCGATATAATTTTGTTACAAATTTATTCAATCTATATGCGAATCCGGCCCTTATGTGAAACGCCCACATTCAATTATATTATGCGTGTGAATGGCATAATTGAAAAGGAGATTGTCCCTGGAGACAATTCGTTAAAGATAATAAGGTTACAAAAAAAGTTACAAAGCACAGATTGTTAAGCTTAATGCCACTGTATTCCATACTTCTTCTGCTTAGAGCGCAAACAAAAAGCGAAACAAATGATTACGAGACTTCTTAACTTGCAAGGGGCGGAAGGGAGCCACCAGAGGGTTGAACGAATTACAAACCAGTGAGGTAAATAATGACAAAATTATGTTAGTATTTAGAAAAACAGCAGATTGTTAACAATCTGGCAGATGTACTTAGATAGTCAGTAAAAATAAATCGGGGATGTTTGCCCAAGGTTAGGGAATTTTTAACGGGGTTGTTCTTACAATAACAGTAACATGTTCGACACCACTTGTTCTACGTATAATATTTCATTTGCCTTCCTATCTGTAGAATCTCTTTAACCTGACTGACTGACTGATTGGCGACTCACGGGCGGACTGCGCGATAGGTTGGCACTCTGAAATAATTTCCGCAAAATTCTGTTCGAAAAGTCCAAATTCGGAGTAAACTGTTGTATTGAAATTGTTTTTGTTTACCACACAATCGACTTCAAATTCTTTTTTAAGGATCAATACAAAAATCGTTCGAAAAATATATCACCGATTTTGAAAATCCACCCTCGTGGTCGAAATATGGGGTTCTTAAAGTTGTATGGGCCAAAGTTTAATTCTAGTGCCATCAGATCAAAACTCATTTTCAAACCTCAACACATTAAATAATTCGATCCGTGTCTTACCGATTTTGAAAAATTCATCCACACGGTTGGAAAATTAGTTGAAAAATTGCAATCGACATTAACTGCCTACAGGCGGAATTTGCTTGGGTTGACACCCCCCAACTTTAATACATAGGTCATTAAAATTTTGATTTTTATTATAACATCGGCCTTTGAAATTTTGCGTAGCTCCTGCTTAACTGTATTGGGAATGGAATAAATATAAGAAGGCGAATGCCACACAACAAGAAAAAACTTTATCAAGAAGATTTGGGTCGGGCGAAGACGGGCAACACCTGCTAGAATTTGTATAGGCAAAAAAAGATTTTATACAGAATCTCATGATTCATTCGATTGTTCCTATTGTAGTAGATAGAGATGAAGTTTCAAATTAGTAAGTTGGGTCCAAATATCTTCATAATCAATGAAGTTTTTCATACGACTCAGTTTTTAACCCATATGATATAGTGGTCCGATTTTCACCACATTTCCTTTTGGCATATGTATTGTTTTATTGCGATATCTCCAAAACTGAGAGACTAGACTAGAAACAGGCGGACAACGCTATATCACTTCAGCTATTGATGCTGATCAAGAAAATATGATTAGCAAGATTGAGAATGTGGGCACGGAAACGTCTCCTTCAATGCGTTACACATTCGGCGGCAAATTATAACGTACTTTACAAGATCATAAATATCGAAATATAACTATGATTTCACTTTTAGAATTTGTCGCAAGTCGTTTCCATAAGAATTATATGTTCTTAGTCGGCGAGGTATTTTAATGAATATTGGAATGTACCCTTATTTTTGCCTCATGCAGTACACATTTTGAAGCCAGCAAGATCGGATCCCTATAAATATATGCCGTAATGCCGAGCTTTATTATACCCTATATTGATTGGGGATCTACTCATAACACAAGCCGTAAAATATATACACATGTATATATGAAGGCATTAGTTAACTTTTATGGGAAAAATAAATTTGCGTGGTCACCCATATTTAGTTTTTACCCATAATATGAGTACCCATAATATGGGTAAAAGGGGGGTATAAAATCTGTGTATGCGTATGTATGTGACATGTAAAAGAACACATCTCCGACCCTATAGAGTGTATATATTCTTGATCAATAGGGAGTCTCGTAGTCGGGTATACTCGAGTAGAGCATTCTTATTTGTTATATTTAACACACTCTCAATACAATTTTGCTCGAGCTACATTTTCCGCCCTTATGTGCAGATTCCGAATATCGGAGAAATTTTTGACGATAATTTAATAATATTGTCAAACTAAGTTTGTTCAATCAACCTTGACGCCCAATTTTCCGTCCGAGGGGGTAGATTTTCCAAAATCAATTAACACTAGTCTTAATTGTTTTCTGTGTAGAGTGTTGAATTTTATTTTGACGCTGATCGGAAGAAAATTAGACGATCATTTATACAACCTTCAGATCCAGTGCGTTGTCTTTTACCTTTTATGCAACTACATATACTATACTACAAGTTTATATTAAAACTCGAAAGACTACTTTGGGGACATTTAAAAAGATCCGAGTTTCGTTTAGCTAAATACATACACAAGTACATTTACTGTAATCCCACAACATTTGTTTTTCCAATGCATTGCCTAATTGATAAGTACTGCAAACAGGTAAAGGTGGCAACGCAAGGCCAATGCAATTACCTTAAATTAATTTAAGTGCTTTGTTTATATGTATATAAGGCGTGCTGTACTATGTCACTCCTGTTGCTTGCCCAGGTCTCATATTTCAGTTTAAAAAACAAAGTGTGGAACGAGCATGTACACAACTACATACACACATAATCGTAGCTACATACATATGTATACAAATAGGATATTGAAATTGAAAACGATTACAGTACGGCCAGTGGTGGTGAGACCTCGAAAGTGGTGGTTGAAATTTGAAAGCATATGCCCTTTGACGAATGCGAATACGCATTCGAATTGGAGTACAGAGGCAGATAAAGACTAAAATACCCACTGATGAGTTGGCAATAATTCGGTTGAGTGGTTACTGTCAACAGGCAAATAATAGGTGTTCCATTTGAGGGCGGGTAATCATTATTACACTGATGCCGTACCGGTGCTGGTGCCGGTGCCAGTGCCAGTGCCAGTGATGGTCTTTTGTTTACACGTTAAACATCATGCATATTTAATTGGGTTAAATTGCTGGACGATTAACATTTGGAAATGAAATGCGCGGATAATTGAGTTTACTTTGTCTAATTACAAGTGTTATGCAAAAGGTAAGTACCCATAGTAGCCAAAAGCAAAGCTGCATTTAGCAGATTACACATTTTACTTGAAGTAAGATATACTTACTATATAAATTACGCACACTTGCAGTATTATAATGTCGAGGTATTGAAACTTGCTTATTGAATTGTGGGATAATCAATCGATATTTTTTTGGCATATGACAGTATGACAGCAGCACCCAAATGCTTTCAGGCTATATACTTATTTTGAATATATTCATTTTTATAATTTACAAATTTATTCTCTAGTTGGATTTGATGTTTAATTTGTATGCCCTGTACCCATAAAATGGGTAAAAGGGGGTATTAAATCTGTGCAAATGTATGTGTATAAAGTACTATGTATATTCTTGATCAGTATCAAAAGAGATTTCGATTTGGCCATGTCCGTCTGTCTGTCCGTATAAACGCGTCGACGTCAGCAACTATAAGAACGTATAAAAACGTTTTACAGACACAATTTTTAAACAAGTAAGATCGTTGCAGCCGGAAGTATCCGACAGCAGAATACTCTGTTCCCAGTCTGGTATAATTTGCTTTTTTGTGGGTTCGGAAAAGACGCGAAGAAAACAGTAACAGTAACAGAAAACACAGTGTAAAATTTGATGACTCTACCTGTAGAGAGGGACACATAGATTTTGCTCATTTGCGGAGGAGGAGGGAGTAGTAAAATTGTTTGATGTAGATTTGTCCAGGGGTCAACATTAGTTTGTAGGCCAAATGTGGTGACTCTACCTGTACAGGTGTGGGACAATATAGATTTTGAACATTTGTGGGGGAGGGGGTGGGAAGTCAAAAATTGTTTGATCTTGATCTTGACACTTCATAAATTTAGGGAATACGCCAACATGTGTACCGAGTTTGGTTGCTTTAGCTTCAAGGGTGTGGAAAAAAATTGCGATCACTTCGGAAACAGAGTATAACAAGTAAGAACGTTGTTGTTCCCAGTCCTATATAATTTGGTTATTTGTGTGTTCAGAAAGAGACGCGAAAAAAACTGCACAGGTGTGAGAGATATAGATTTTGCTCCTTTGTGGGGAGGGGTGGGGGGTCCAAAAATGTTTGATGCAGATTTGTCCAGAATGTTAACATTAGTCTGTGTGCCAAATTTGGTGACTATAGCTTTGAAATTGGGGAAGATACAGGTTTTCCCCAAATTGCGGGAGAATGAGTGGGGGTGGGGGGTCGATCTCGACACTTCATAAATTGACGGTATACACCAAAAGGTGTACCAAGTTTGGTTGCTCTAGCTCAAGGCACAAAAAATTGCGTTCATACGGACAGACGGACAGACGGTCATTTCGACCCAATATACATATACTATTTTCCCTTCGGGAACATAGTATAAAAACAAGTAAGAATGCTGTAGTCGAGTACAAACTCCCTGTACCCAGGTCAAAAATTTTAGATCGCATTTTCGTACACTTATACATACACACACATTCTAATAAAACTGGTTGTCTGCGTGATAACGTTTCACCCGAAAAATGTGCTGGCCTTAACGGCAGAATCATCGCCCAGATTGAGTCAAAATCTGGCTTAGAGACTTGTGAATCATGTAGGGATGTTGATAAATATATTATGGCATTTGGTGACATATTCGCTCGGTTTAAAAAACTGTTCGACGGTTTCTTCGATTTTGACAACGAGCTTAAGAGTATGCCACTTTTAAATGAGTTTCCCAAACGAAACAAGTAAGAATGCTATAGTCGAGTATACCCGACTACGAAACTCCCTGTACCCAGGTCGAAAACATCCAATCACATCTACGTCCACTTACACATACATACACACATACACAAAGACGCACGCAATCAGGCGGCAGAAACGACAGCGCAAGCGAGGCATTTTAATTGGTGGCTGTGCTTCTTCTTCTCCCCTCTCGCTGCATCACTGAATCTTCTTTCGTGAATAACTTCCGTGTTTATTATCCGATCGACTTGAAATTTGGACAGTAGATTAAAAGAGACTGAAGTATTGTACATGCCAAATCTTAAAGCTATATCTTGAAAATTGTTCCTGTAAAACGGTTTTAATCGATTTGCGGGGGAACGGGGGAGATATCTGAAATATGAAACAAACTTGATCTGCGTATGGTATACAGGAACCTACATTTCAAATTTGGTGTCTCTAGCTCTTGTAGTTGCTGAGATCGACGCGTTCATACGGACAGACGGACAGACGGACAGACAGACGGACATGGCCAAATCGAAATCTCTTTTGATACTGATCAAGAATATATACTTTATAGGGTCGGAGATGTCTCCTTCTGTCTGTTACATACATTTGCACAGATGTAATACCCCCTTTTTACCCATTTTATGGGTACAGGGAGTAAAAAGGCTAATCTTAGACTGTCCAGTGGCCCTAATGAACTTTCACTCCCTACTCACTTACCCACTCCATCCGCTACTAAACAGAGTTGATTAATTTATCATCCCCTTCCCCCCCTTATTTCGATCAAAAGTGACGTGAACAGCATGGATATGGTTCCTTCTGACCCCCAAGAGGTTCCTGATTCGGTGATTGTTAGCACTGTTGATGCAGTGTCAATAGTGCCAGACAATCAGTCGAATTATCTGGTCAATCAACCATTACCATGGCTCCATTGGATGCTCATGCCATGGTTGGTAATACGACCCTTGTAGGTATTCCACCACGGAAACAAATCTTTGTTTCGCGGCTTGCCCTTGACACTGCATCTGATGATGTCAAGGCCTTTATACAGGTCAAGTCAAAAGCCCATATTACGGGGGATAAATTTAAATTTGCTTATACTCGGGAGATCTCGTCGTTTAAAATAAGTGTTCCGGCTGAACATTCCAACAATATTTGTTGCAAAAAATTCTGGCCTGACCACTTAGTTATTAAAGAATATTCTGCAAAAAGAAACATCGGCCTCCGGTTTCACTGCCTTCTTCTGGTGGTAGTTCTAATCAACCTCTTGTCATCTCTGATAGTACAAAAAACTAACAGCCTCCCTCTCACTTGCCTATCAGAATGTCAGATGTCTGTAGTAAACTTAGTAATTGTTACCTAAATAGCCTTTCTCTTTATTTTGTTGCCTTTTCTGAAACATGGTTAAGGCCCGACATTCTTAATTCTGAAATTCTTTCTAATAAATTCTCTATATGTAGAAAAGATCACACTCCTCGGCGTTGTGGTGGTGTTCTTTTTGCTGTTGACGCTGATTTATCTTCTGAGATAGTAATAACCGATAGTTCTGTAGATATTGAATTTGTTGCTGTAAAATTGATTATCTCCGGTGTTTACTTTTTACTCCCTGTACCCATAAAATGGGTAAAAAGGGGGTATTACATCTGTGGAAGTGTATGTAACAGGCAGAAGGAGACATCTCCGACCCTATAAAGTATATAAATTCTTGGTCAGTATCAAATGAGATTTCGATTTGGCCATGTCCGTCTGTCTGTCCGTCTGTCCGTCCGTCCGTCTGTCCGTCCGTCTGTCCGTCCGTCCGTCTGTCCGTATGAACGCGTCGATCTCAGCAACTACAAGAGCTATAGACACCAAATTTGGAATGTAGGTTCCTGTATACCATACGCAGATCAAGTTTGTTTAATATTTCAGATATCTCCCCCATTCCCCGCAAATCGATAAAAACTTTTTTTCAGTAACAATTTTCAAGATATAGCTTTTAGATTTGGTATGTACAATACTTTAGTCTCTCGTAATCTACTGTATAAATTTTAAGTCGATCAGATAATAAACACGGAAGTTATTCACGAAAGAAGATTCAGTGATGCAGGGAGAGGGGGGGAAGAAGAAGCACAGCCGCCATTTAAAATGCCTCGCTTGCGCTGTCGCTATTGCCGCTTGTGTGTGTGCGTCTTTGTGTATGTGTGTGTGTATGTGTAAGCGGACGTAGATGTGATTGGATGTTTTAGACCTGGGTACAGGGAGTTTCGTAGTCGGGTATACTCGACTATAGCATTCTTACTTGTTTATCATTTGTTCTTATATTTCTTCTTCCGATATTTCCTTATATTATTTGCTTGCTTCTGCTGCATGAATCTGTCTCCTTTATGGTTTCTGATCGTGATTTTCTTGTAGTTAATATTGCCGGAAATACCTCGATTTCAAGTCCTGACTCCAGCGTGTTGACTTCCACATCTCAGCACGATTTTATAGACAGTTTATTTGTGATATCATTGTATCAAATGAATCGTATCCCAAATTCTCTATATAAAATGCTTGATCTTATTTTTGCCTTGGATCTCCTTCTGAGCTGTCTTCCGTACAGACCCTACATCCATTCCTGAAGATCCTTATCACCCAACTTTGGAGGTGTTGATTGACTACCAGCTAGGGTGCGAAGGCCAGGTAGTAAACCTGCAGAGCGAGTTCGTCAAATTCGGAAAACCGATTTTACTCAACTCGCTCAGCTTCTATCCCAAACTGACTGGTCCCAGGTTAACTTGTGTAGAGACTTGGAAAGAGCAAGTACATTTTTATACTCTGTTCCCGAAGGGAAAAAGAGTATTTTGGGTTTGCGAAATGTCCGTCTGTCCGTATGGACGCAATTTTTTGCCACACCCTTGAAGCTAGAGCAACCAAACTTGGTACACATGTTGGTGTATACCCTCAATTTATGAAATGTCAAGATTGACAACAGCTGTCTCTGGTCAGGCTATCGGCGATATTTTTGCCGATTTTTTTCAAACGACTTATAGCTTACATCCTTATCAAATGGTTCCGCCTTATCGTTATCATGTAAATAGCTCAAATTGCATGTTTGGGCCTTTAATCATTGAAAGTTTGCTTCTAAGTGATTTAAAGGCCATTAAGCCCGTATTTTCACCGGGTCCTGATGGAGTAACTAGCTGCGTGCTTAGGTACTGTGCTGAAGATATATTTAAGCCATTACTTTCCCTAATATTTGGAAATAATCATTTATTGTTCCTCTCCATAAAAAAGGAAACAAGTCTAACGTCGATAACTATAGAGGTATTTCTAAGTTTTCTGCTATTCCTAAGATTTTTGACAAATTAATAACTTTTAACTTCAACTATATTGAGCGAGACACCTTACCACTTATAACAAAACTGAATGTTGATTGTGATAATAAATATATGTATATATATAAAAAAAACTAACCTATTGGAATTTACTTCTCTTGTCATTAAGGGATTTCAATCTTAAATTCGAACAGATGTTTTTTACACTGATTTCAGTAAGGCTTTTGACTCTGCAAATCATTCTCTTTTACTTCACAACCATATGGGATTTCCAAATAACTTAATTCTTTGGATCTCTAACTACTTAACTCTTAGAACCCAAAAGGTTTATTTCAAAGACTTATTTACGTTGTTATTAAGGTTGGTCAAAGGTTGCAAACTGATCTTAACAGTTTTCAAGCCTGGTGTCGGGTAAATTTGTGTAATGTAATGTCTATTTATAGACGAATGCCCTTTTAAATTACTATATTCTTAATGATAAGCCGCTTGTTCGAATTGAGTCAGTTAATGATTTGGATATCCTCTAAGATCCCAAGTTTAAGTTTTACAAGCATATCTCTTCCATCGCTAATCGTGCCTTTGGTGTCCTGGGTTTCATTAATGCGTTGGTCTAAAGAATTTAATTTGATTCCTACATCACTTGAATTATGTACAGACTTCCGATATTTTTGGATTTTAGCAAGGGGGTCAAAATGGGGGTCAAAGTCAAATTAGTGAGATTATTTGCTTAGTTAGATCAGCTTCAAAGTAATTGTCATAGCCCTAAACAACAAATCAACAAGCGTTAGGTTCAGCTATTTAAGAAAGTCTACCTCCACGGAAGGGAAAATTGTGTTACGCTCTTTTTGTGTATTTCTTCTGGTTGACGAAAATAGTCAAATTCAATATAATGAATTTGATTTTAAACATTTCGCCGGGCAACGCTGGCATTTTACCAGCTAGTCTAAATATATATTTAATCTTCTGTGCGTGTGTAAGTCATTGAACTCCTCCTAAACGGCTGGACCGATGCTGATGAAATTTTTTGTGTGTGTTCAAGTGGATTCGAGAATTATTTAGATTCACAATTCGGTCAAATAACATACCGCCGACCGCGATAAACCAACTTTTAACGTTTTCGTGTTTTTTAAAAGCAACAATAGGCTTTTCCTAATACTTCACATTAGAGAGACAAACAAGTTAGAATGTATAGTCGAGTAAGAAACTCCCTGTACCCACGTTAAGAATTTCCGATCGCATCTTCGTACACCTATACACACACAAAGACGCACACAAACAAGCGACAGCGCAAGCGAAGCATTTTAAGTGGTGGCTGTGCACATATACTAATGACAGTGCCCTGCAGTACAAGCAAGTCATTTTAAGAAGCTGCTGCTTCGCCCGCTCTGAAGTACTGAATCTTGTTCGGACCACTATAATATATAACTGACATAGGAATGATCGGTCGATAACTATGTTTTTGTATGAAAAACTTTTTTGTTTATTGATATATCTTCCAAAACTCATCCTAACCGAGTCTCTGGGGAGTTTCTACAATCTGACCAAATTTTGTCAAAATCGGATCACTATATCATATAGCTGCCATAGGAACATTCGGGTGAAAAATGTTTTTCTCTATACAAAAATTTCTAACTCAAAAATTGAGAGCTTTATTATAATGAATGAACGCGTCGATCTTAGGAACTATAAAAGCTGGAGATACCAAATTTAAAATGTTGGAGCCTGTATAACATACGCAGATTAAGTTTCTTTTAAATTTCATATGAATGAGAATATGTTTTTTGTTAGATCGTCTCCAAAGCCATTTTCAAAGCTCTACACAAAAACATTTTTCAAACTCAAAAAATTCATTATTCCTTCCGCGTTTCTTCTTGTTTTTTTTTCAGTTTTCTGATGATTCCAGGAATCTTCTGCAGACTAATTTTGGGCTTATCAAGCTTCAAGACAAAGTTGTTGCACTATATCAAAAAAGGAAGAAAGCCCAAGTCGAGCATACCCGACTACGAGACGCCCTGTACTCAAGTCTGAAATTTCCTTGAAAATAGGAATAAGAAACAAATACATATACAAGAAAAGTAAATTTCTGAACTTTTCCACCCATTTTCAGACCGTAGGCGTGCATTTTCCAAAATCGATTTTAAACAAGTAAGAATGCTATAGTCGAGTAAGCCCGACTACAAAACTCCCTGTACCAAGGTCAAAAATGTCCGATCGCATCTACGTACACTTACACATGCAAACACACACACACAAAAGACGCACACACACGAGCGACAGCTCGAGCGCAGCGCAAGCGAGGCATTTTAAGTGGTGGCTGTGCTTCTTCTTCCCCTTGAGATCCTTGCGTTCATACATACGGACGGACAGACGGACATGGCCAAATCGAAAATCTCTTTTGATACTGATCAAGAATATATATAATTTATAGGGTCGGAGATGTCTCCTTCTGCCTGTTACATACATTTGCACAGATTTAGTACCCCCTTTTTACCCATTTTATGGGTACAGGGAGTAAAAACGGTAGCACCGTGATAAGGTTTCTGTGTTGAGCTTTATAAGTGAGTTTGAAGCTGATCGGACTAAGATTAGACTCTCGCCAATACAGTTTTAGGACGCCCATATTCCATAATCCGCCATAACATGTTTCGAATGAGTTTTTGTACACTTCTTTGAAAATCAGTTTGAAGCCGTTTGGATGGTAAACAAACAAAAGTTTCCTACAAGCTTTCCGTCTTAGTGTGCACTTTCATGATAAACGGAATCTGTGCAAATTTCAGAGATCTTATAAATCCGTCAGTTAATCAGTCAGGACGAACTCTTTTTTACTTATATGTTGATATAAAGTAATTGAACATAACATCCATTTGGTTTGATTGCTTCAATGGCAGCTATAAAAGCTAGAGACACCAAATTCAACATACATATATTCATAACTTACAACAATGTTTGATCCATCGCTTCCTAAACTTTAACGAGTGAATTACTCATTAGCATTTGATTTGAAATCAACTTAACGTGCACCCACTATACAGCTATTTAAATACCATATTTTGTGCCTATCTCTTGTATCCACCGAGATCCTTGTCTGTATAGATACGGATGGTCAGACACACAGACGGACAGGGCTAGCTCGACTCAAATATATATATACCTTATACGATCAGAGATGCCTCCTTCCGCCCGTTACAAACATTTGCACAAAATCCAATATACTCGTTTTACCCATTTTTACTGGGTTCAGGGTATAACAATCGTCACAACAGATTGTGAAAATGCAACTTGTCCTGTATGTACATTGTATGTACATTATCGTAAGGCCGAATACTTTTTATCTCGTTTATCCTTCACTACGATACATGGTGTAAGGAACAAAGTTTGTTTGAATAAATAGATTAAATGATCACCTTGTTTGAATTTTAGAATCTTTTAAAAACCAGCAGTTGTTAGGCAATACGTGTCCATAGTTTTAAAAATTGTATTATTTCTTTTAGAGCATGCACTTTTCGTATACCATTTCAATTATGCCGTTGAATTTGCGCAATTTCAGGAAATCTCGCGGCACGGAATATCCACGAAGACTGAATATGAAAGCGTTTTTATTTCCGTTCGTCTGACTACTTTGGAGTTACCATCCCAAATGCAACCATGGGAATGTCCAATAAATAAACAGCAGATAGAAACATCAACCAATGAGAGCAGGTATCGAATGCTTACAAGCACTGTATACTCTGCAGGAAGGAGAGTAGTTCTGTATATCTGGCTCGGTACTCGCCAATTAGAGTAAGATTCACAGTAGGGGCGTGTTTCAAATTGGATACGCATGCGCTCCTTGTAACACACCCTTCAAGGAACACAATGAATTCCAACACTTACCCTTACCTCCTCATCTCGCGCCTATAATTTGCACATAACACGTATTTTGTATTTTGAATTCAACGAACTGTGAATATTGCTTTTAATTTAATTAACTTTTCCAACAAAATTGTGGCATGAAAATTAAATTAAGCTATTAGGAAGGAGACGTGACAGCGTGTATATAAACACATGTATAGGGTGAACATGTAATAAGATTTTAATCACTCTCGTATGTATTAATAGCTTACCTTTGCATTGGCTAGTTAATCAGTTGTGAATTTTGGGACGAATTCATCTTGTCATTTATTGAACTGAAACATTTTTACAATGGTTATTAGCTTATACGATGGCATAGGCTGCATAATTGGCGATCCCACATAGGTTAATTCCTTTGCGCATTCTCATATATCCTGCTTCACCCCACAGTTCTCCCCACCAGTTCTTAAGGATCCAGAAGTCTTTGTCAAATCCAATCACTAGCATGGCATGATTTACAGAAGTTGAAGCACAGGTCAAATCGTCATAAATACCGTCACTGAAAAAATAATAGGTGAAAAGTAATAATAGCTTGCGTGTAAGGATCGATAATATCGAGTGTGGTCTTTTCGTAGGCACTACTGAGATCTTTTCACTAACGATTCTATAAAAATGATGTAGATAAGCCATGATTGCAAATCGTATTTTAAAAAGCATATAGTAAGATGATTGTCGTATTGTGAATTTTATTTGGATATTTTTCCTTAATCCATATCAAATCAGCTCAACGTACGGTTTTGGTACGGATCTGGATAGACTGATTTGGCTTTTCATGCTGATCAATAATATATGTACACATACATATATCCTTTTAAACCTTTGCACAACTTGCTTAAACGTAAAAGTACAAATGAAATAAAATCACCTCTCTCTCGTTTCGCTCTCTCGGCCTTAAAACTTATAAGTGCGACTGAAATCGCCATATTGCTTATGTCTTTTTGTCTGCTGTTTATGCTTTGCTCTCGATCTTCCTTGATGACGCGCTGTTGCGTGACATCATATGTTTTGCAGTTAATTCTTTAGCATAGTGGCCCCATAAAGACTTCAAAATGTCTAACTTTGGTCTTAAACGACGCGTCTCAAAGTAGAAAGCAAATTCCGGCTGCGGAACAAGACTTTAATGATATAAATGTAAATAAAAGTTGACCGATATGCGTGTATCGACACGATAGTTGATCGCTTTCAGTGTTGGAAAACGTCAAAAATTTATCAGAGTTGTGAGACCTTTAGATATAAAACCGCACATATTTGAATTAGTTCAAAATAAAATGTGAACAACCTGTTTAATATAAATCGCGCGATTTTTCACCATATTGGTTATGTCTCGCAGCTTTTATATATGGGCATTTCCGCAGAAAGCTCCACCACGACCGAAAAGTCAAAAGTGGTTGAAAATTTTTGTTTTCTTATTTTCATGAAAAGATATGTTTAAATTTTAAAAAAATTTTAGCTTTACCATTTATTTAGATTGTTATTTGGAGAAAATTGGTTACCAAGCAACAAACATGATTCTGTTTGTTATTTGCTCCTATCATTGTCATTACTCTCTTGAATTATCAACAACTATTTATGTATGTTATGATTGCACTCTTCTTATGGAATCATTGTACCAAAATCTAATACGCAAACAAAAAATGATAAGAGATCAGGCCGATCACCGATAAATTTTTGCGTTTCTTTCCCTTACTATTTTTGTGTAAAGTTCGCGGTAGTTGCACAAAAAAAAAAATTCCCTAATTATTTCAAAATGATAAACAAAAATATTGAAAGCTACATTATTTCTTTATAGCTTAAAATTATTTTCCATTACATATGTCATTTAAATTCGAAGACTTTTTCATTTTTGCAGTTACTGTGAACCGAGTCTTCTATATTTTGTAGCGTTCGCGATTGCAGGTTTTCCTTAAGTATTCTGAAAACGTCAAAGCTATGTAATTTGGCTTTTGCATTGAAAAATAGTGCTACTAAAATGCTATTAATACAGAAAAACCAAATTTTTTTAAAGATGTCTTTGTTATTTACTGTCGTACCCATAAAATGGGTAGGGGTATTACATCTGTGCAAATGTATGTAACAGACAGAAGGAGACATCTCCGACCCTATAAAGTGTATATATTCTTGATCAGTATCAAAAGAGATTTCGATTTGGCCATGTCCGTCTGTCTGTCCGTCTGTCCGTCTGTCCGTCTGTCCGTCTGTCCGTCTGTCCGTATGAACGCGTCGATCTCAGCAACTACAAGAGCTGGAGACACCAAATTTGAAATGTAGGTTCCTGTATAGCATACGCAGATCAAGTTTGTTTCATATTTCAGATATCTCCCCCGTTCCCCCGCAAATCGATTAAAACCGTTTTACAGTAACAATTTTCAAGATACAGCTTTAAGATTTGACATGTACAATACTTTAGTCTCTCTTAATCTACTGTCCAAATTTCAAGTCGATCGGATAATAAACACGGAAGTTATTCACGAAAGAAGATTCAGTAATGCAGCGAGAGGGGGAAGAAGAAGCACCGCCACCAATTAAATTGCCTCGCTTGCGCTGTCGTTTTTGCCGCCAGTGTGTGTGTGCGTCTTTGTGTATGTGTGTATGTATGTGCAAGTGGACTTAGATGTGATTGAATGTTTTAGACCTGGGTACAGGGAGTTTCGTAGTCGGGTATACTCGACTAGAGCATTCTTACTTGTTCAATTTGAATGAATGCGTACCAAAGTAACGTTCGCGAACCTGGAAATGCCCATATGCTTTGCTCTCGATCTACAATAGATGATGCGCTGCTGCTGGAGTCAATTATTTTTGTGAAACGAATTTAGTTCATTTTAATCATTGAACCTTATTAATTATGTTGCTTTTTAGTTAATAGAATGTGAATGCTGCTGGTCCGGCTTCCTAGAAATTATTATTCACATTCGCATACATATAACGATCAATTATCGATTATTGTGGCGGTCGGCTGATATTGTTAGTAATAACTTTGCCGCCAAATTTGGGATTTTAATTTTTGCTGAATGCGGTGTACACGTCCGCAGTGGGGTCGCGGTTTGTTTTAACAAGGGAAATAATTATGTTAAAATTAAAAAAAAAATCGATCGAAAATTGAGTTTTTATATTAAGCAAGTAAGAATGCTATAGTCGAGTATACCCGACTACTAAACTCCCTGTACCCAGGTCTAAAACATCCAATCACATCTACGTCCACTTACACATACACACACACATACACAAAGACGCACACACACAAGCGGCAATAGCGACAGCGCAAGCGAGGCATTTTAAATGGCGGCTGTGCTTCTTCTTCCCCCCTCTCCCTGCATCACTGAATCTTCTTTCGTGAATAACTTCCGTGTTATTATCCGATCGACTTGAAATTTAGACAGTAGATTAAGAGAGACTAAATTATTGTACATGCCAAATCTAAAAGCTATATCTTGAAAATTGTCACTGTAAAACGGTTTTTTGTCGATTTGCGGGGGAACGGGGGGAGATATCTGAAATATGAAACAAACTTGATCTCCGTATGGTATACAGGAACCTACATTCCAAATTTGGTGTCTCTAGTTCTTGTAGTTGCTGAGATCGACGCGTTCATACGGACAGACGGACAGACGGACAGACAGACGGACATGGCCAAATCGAAATCTCTTTTGATACTGATCAAGAATATATATATATATATACTTTATAGGGTCGGAGATGTCTCCTTCTGCCTGTTACATACACTTGCACAGATTTAGTACCCCCTTTTACCTATTTTGTGGGTACAGGGAGTAAAAACATTGATGCAAAGGTTTATAGCTTGGGCACACTATATACATATATACGCTCATTCTTGTATATACGCACTACTATATATACTCACTCCTGAAACTAGAGCAACCAAACATGGAACAAATGTCTGTATATACCCGCAGTTTATTCATTGAATCAGTCCTGCTTAAGAGACTAACAATAATTTTTCAAACGGGGGAATAAACACCCGCAATCGATCACCCACGCCTTTATAGCAAGGGAATTATGTTTTCAGCCATCGAAGATAGCTGTTCTTTCTTGTTGTTGTTATTTACCATTAATATACTATGCTATATGTACATATATTATATCTACCTGAACACGACTGTTGCTCTTACCTATATAATTGAAACGTTTTTGGAGTGGCATTGATAGATACTGCAACAGGCCCAATATGTGCGACAGCTGCTTGAATTGCGTTTTCATCATTGGCTGGCAAAATGGCCCAAGAAGTCACATTGACTACAGCCAGTTCTTTTACAAATTGGCATTTTCCCTTCTGCAAAAGAAATTTATAGTTTGTGGGGTATATTTTAAGGACATACTAGTATGTCATGTTGAAATGATAATAAGCGAAAATAATTTAAGCGACACTTTATTCGAGTCAGCTTTTCAATGAAAGTCGATACAATTTGTCATATGCATTAACACCCAAAATGTTATAAATAAAGTACAGAAGGAAATGTGCTTACCCGTAAAACTTCAATTGTCTTTAATTTAAGCGTTTAAGTTCTTTTTTGGCTATAGCCCGACATGTAAAGTTTTTATTTAGTTTTATCTAACAGACAATAAATAAATCGACACCCATAGGCGGAAAAATGGGTTAGCTCCTGGGTAGCTCCTGCACAGCTGTACCGAGAGTAATTAAATGTTAGAAGTTAAATTCCTCCACTTGAAGGAATATAGAAACGTCTAGTGTAGTATAGAAAGGAATATCAGAATTGAGTATTTAGAGCTTAGCACCTTAAATCGTACGGCTAAAGTCTTCGTATGCGAGTAGCTGGTTTTCATTTACCGGAGTTTTTCGTGATACTACACATGGGAAAATTATTACATTCGGTTCTGCCTCTTTTCAGAACTTTCCCAAAAAAGAATATTTTAGCGATTTAAATAATCCTGTCTTCCTATTCATATACTGATGCAAATCTATTTATTTTATTTAACCCAACCGATCTGTATATTTCGATCGGAACAAACCACTGAGTGTTCCACTAAGCTTGCTCAAAAATGTGCTTATTTTCGAATAGTGACCAGTTCATTTTTATACACTTTAAACAAAAATGTTGCAAAAAAAGAGTCTATTCGGATTGTGCCATGTCTACCTGTCGTATGAACGCAATTTGTTCCAAGGAGCAACCAAGCTTGGTACACATGTTGGTAATTACGCTCAGTTTATAAAGTGTCGAGGCTTGCCACCCCCACCGCGTGGGGTACAAGTAAAGTCACCAAATTTGACAAACAGATTACAGTTTTTCCCGTCCCCGTTCGACCACACATATAACCAAATTATACCGGACTGGAAAGAGAGTATTCTGCAGTCGGGAGCTTCCGACTGCAGCGTTCTTGCTTGTTCCATATATACTATATACACACAAGTCTTATGAACTCATATCAAAGTGACTAAATATCATTTTACCTTTGATGCATATTTGTAATCGAGCGATCTCATGAGACCCCCCGTAGCTTGTAGATATCTTAGCGTGTTGCGCAAAGAACCTCCGGTACATCCTTGATTGCCGAATGATATACTACAGTCGACAATTTGTTGTTGACTTAAGCCCAGGATTTTTGCGGTGCGCTTGAAAATCTGTCCCTCGATACTTTCAGCTATACTAAAAGCATAGCAGGAACCACAGCTTTGTTGATTATGTGCCGGTGTAATAAATCCTTTTTTGCGCCAGTCCAAACTTTCAGGAACATTATTCATTAGCGTAGATCCGACTATATCTGCCATGTTATCTATCGTAGAATTCGGTTGGTTTCGTAATAAACGTAAGTAACCCTTCAAGTACGAATCAGTGCTCTATAAATAAAGGGTTGTAAATATGTTATTAGTAGTATTATTTACTGATATCTTATTATTTGCTTATCCATATCTTCTATGAATGAAATTTTTTTTAGTTTTCGGTGCCTCAAACAACAAAAATAATGTGCAACATTTTTTTATATGTGCAGTTTATATGTCTGTTTAAAAAATCTACAATAAAGGTTAAATAATTGTGGGATAAATAACCCAAGCAACTTTTTACTCCCTGTACCCATAAAATGGGTAAAAGGGGGTACTAATTCTGTGCAAATGTATGTAACAGGCAGAAGGAGACACCTCCGACCATATAAAGTAGATATATTCTTGATCAGCATCAAAAGAGATTTTGATTTGGCCATGTCCGTCTGTCTGTCCGTCTGTCCGTCTGTCCGTCCGTCCGTCTGTCCGTCTGTCCGTCCGTATGTATGAACGCAAGGATCTCAGCAACTATAAGAGCTAGACAAATTTGAAATGTAGGTTCGTGTATAGCGGGAGCAGGTCAAGTTTATTTTAGATTTGAGATATCTCCCCGTTCCCCCGCAATTCGATAAAACCGTTTTATACCAACATCTTTAAAGGTATAGCTTTGGGATTTGGCATGTACAATTCTTTAGTCACTCTTAATTTACTGTCTAAGTTTCAAGTCGATCGGACAATAAACACGGAAGTTATTCAACAAACAAGATTCAGTGATTCAGCGCGGGGGGAAGAAGAAGCACAGCCACAACTTAAAATGCCTCGCTTGCGCTGCGCTCGGGCTGTGCTCGTGTGTGTGCGTCTTTTGTGTATGTGGGTGTGTATGTGTAAGTGTACGTAGATGCGATCGGGAATTTTTGACCTGGGTACAGGGAGTTTTGCAGTCGGGTATACTCGACAACAGCATTCTTACTTGTTTGTGTAATGTGTTTGAAACATTTGAATGCCCTTCATTAAAAGTCATTGCACGTGTTGCCAGATTTCCGTGATTTTGAGGTCAAGGTCAAGTTGGCGAAACTATTTTGTTCATCAGGTCGGTTAGAAATTTAGTTTTGAGGTGACACACAATAATCTAATCTAACCGACAAGTGCGTCATCGATTTTGGAAAGTCTGCCCCCACGAGCGAGAAAGTGGTCCTGCCCAAGAGTTATTATGCCGAAACCGCAATGATCGGATCCGAATAATATTTAGCCATCAATTGCAAATTTGATGTTCCACACAAGTTGTATGATTAACTTGTTTGTATCGCACATCAGCCATAGTATAAACTTAATTGATTATCTGCAAATGTATTCAATCTTCCGTACCGTGAAGATATAAGGCACATATAGAACCATGATTCTTTTGTAGAAATAATTACCATATCAGCCATAGCGTTTGTTGCTAATCTGAAGCTGCTTTTTCCAGTTTCAAACTGTTTATTGTGTTCGTTGACAACCTTTTGGTTTTCCTTATAAGCGTTAAAGCTGCGAGTTTCATCATAGACACGTGAATAAGTTTTGTTGTTTATTTTCTGAAATAATTTGTATATAATATGCGCAAAAATGTTTTGATCGTCCGAAGAGACCTAATGTACGTTGTAGCGTCCCTCAAGTATATATTTTCTGCGTACTGGATAATTCCAATAAAGAACCCCAAAAATTACGAATGTTGGGAGGAGACCACAACGGCGTACATTACGTCTTTCCGGGAGTTATTCAAATGTTGTAATCATTAATTTTGATTTGAGCATACCTTAAAACGTTCGAATTCGTCATTTTGTAATTGGCCTAATTCGATTTCTTGGCATACAATTACATTTTCTGTTACGAGTAGTAGAAAATAAACGCAATATAATATTACAGTGTTCTGCATAGCTGCAAGTAAAGAAATGAAATATTAAAAGGGATTGTTATTTTTTATTCGTACACCAAATTGTGCAATTGCAATTCAGCAAATTGTGATTTTAAATACGAGTACATATGTATGTACATATGTATGTACATATGTATGTACATATGTACATGTGTAGCCCCAGAAAATCGAATAACAGGAGCGTACGTAAGAATTTGTTACTCAGTTGGGAGGGGCGCTTTTAAAGTAATATAAATATACTACCTGGTAAAACGCCAGCGTAGCCCGGCGAAATATTTCGATTAAAATGCATTATCTTGAATTTGACTACTTTTGACAACCGTAAGAAATACACAAAACTAAC
Organism: Hirtodrosophila confusa; assembly: GCA_035043065.1. NCBI lineage: Eukaryota > Metazoa > Arthropoda > Insecta > Diptera > Drosophilidae > Hirtodrosophila > Hirtodrosophila confusa. The sequence goes on along the minus strand of JAWNNI010000152.1, from coordinate 38,711 downwards.
GTATCACAGTTTTCCCCCCCGTGGGGGTATGAAACTATATAGTTGAGTAACGTGACTAATGTTTCTTGTGTAGCGCTATGAAAATGTCTTTGAAGCCGATCTAACCCACTCATTTGTCCTTGACTGCGACGCGCAGTAGATTTTCCAAATAATTTGGCATTTTAAAACCAATTCAACGAATAATACTAAAAATCCAGACTAAAGCTTTCCAACTATTTCCCGCCCGTTGTATTGCCCGCAAAGTACAGAGGTTTTTTTTTTATTTATTTTTGGAAATTATTATGAAGTTGAATTCCAGACTTCACCCCTTTCGGACCGTGGACGTGCATTTTTCAAAACCGGTAGCACATGTGTCGAATTATTTAATGTGAGGTGCTTTAAAAATTAGTTTCAAAATAATTGGTTGATAACAGAAAAGTTTGAAAATAAGTTTGAAGTCAATCGGACGATAATCAAAAAAGTTGCATACAACAGTTTTCCGAGAATTTTCCGACTTTGGAGGTAGAATTTCCAAAATCTTTGACCACCGCGCCCATTTAGTTTACCTATAGAACAATGAAAATGAGTTTGAAGCCAATCGCATGAAAATTAAAAATGTCGAATGCCAGAGTTTTCCACCAATTTTTCGACTATAGGACTGAATTTCTCAAAATCGCTGATACACGTGTCGAATTATTTTACGTAAAGTGCTTTGAAAATGAATTTGAAGGTGATCGGACTAAAATTAGACTTTTGCCCATACAACCTTGAGACCCCATTTTCCGCCCAGGGGGTGGATTTTCCAAAATCTGTGAAATATGTGTCAAATGATTTTTTGTGTAGATCCTTGAAAATGAGTTTGAAGCCGATTAGATGGTAAACAAAAAAGTTTAATACAACAGTTTTCCGCGATTTTCCACGCTTGTGGGTGGAATTTTCCAAAATCCCGTCTTAGCGTGCACTTTCAACATAGATGGAACCTACTGTGAAATTTCAGCATCCTAGCTCTTACGGTTTGGGCTGTGCGATGATTGCCAATCAGTCAGTCAGTCAGTCAGTCAGTCAGCACGAACTCTTTTATATATATAGATTATGTGGAACCACCAGACTTAATGTCTCAAAGTGCAATATCCGTCTGTCCGACCGTCTATGAACACATCCAATTTCGACCCTGCTCGTAATAGAGCTGCTTTAGCTCAAATGGTCTTGTTATAAACGCTATCAGCGGAATATCCGAATTATTTCAAGCCCGGAACTAGTAGAGAACTACCGAATCACTAGATACCGGGTGTTAATTCCGAAACAGGTGGCTTTAAACGAGCTTGCCGTGGGAGGTCTCATAACTGATAACTTGTATGGTCGCCATCCCAAAACGAATCGCTAACAAGTAGTAGATTCCGATAATCTTGTACTAGTAACTGGAATTACTACCCACTGGTACGAGTGTTTGTATATTTGCAAGGGTATTTGATAATCGACACCAAAGAAAAGTGTTCGTTGTTGTTTTTTTGTATTGGTTCCGATTATTATTATTAGGTTGCATGACAACAAAATCCGCACAGAAGAATTTCGACTTGCAGGGTAGTTTTTCTGACTATGTAGTACACAGAGGTATGCTCAAAACCTGAATTCAACGCAAATTAAGTAGCAGGGTAATAAGTATCGTTAATTGGTTATTAAACCTAATTTGGTCGTGTGTCGAGCATTAACTTTATGACCACCAGCATCCCACCACTTTGCAACTTTGCAACTTTGTAACAAACGAACGTGTAAGAATCTTGTAGCTTGTAATGCTCGATAAGGAAATACTCTGTACTTTATGACGTTGATTATACATTTTTGTCGGAATTGTGATTTTAATATTAATTAACTTATTAATTATACTACAAATGTTTGTACACATGTATGTAAATAAAGTTTTGTATATCTACTGCGAAGCAGAATATAATGGTATTACCTTAGGGCTAATTCATGGAAATATAAATTACTATAATATGTTACAAGTAAGTATATTGTATCCACTAATTTATATCGATACTAAACGAGCGAAACCCTTTTTCATAAAGTTCTTTTTACTCTCTTTACCCATAAAATGGGTAAAAAGGGGGTATTAAATCTATGCAACTGTATAGGCAGACGGAGACATCTCCGACCCTATAAAGTATATATATTCTTGATCAGTATCAATAGCCGAGTCGATTTGGCCATGTCCGTCTGTCTGTCCGTAGAAGAAGCACAGCCGCCACTTAATATGCCTCGCTTACGCTGTGACTCGTGTGTGTGCGGCTTTGTATATGTGTAAGTGGACGAAGATGTGATTGGAATTTGTGGTGGATCTTGGCACTTTATAAATTGAGGGTATACACCAACATGTGTACCAAGTTTGGTTGCTCTAGCTTCAAGGTGGTGGGCAAAATTGCGTTCATACGGACGGACGGGCAGACGGACATTTCACGAACCCAATATACTCTTTTTGAAACCGAGTGTAACAAGCTCTTACGTTGCAGTCGTACGTAACCGATAACAGAATACTCGGTGTCAAGTAAGTTTGGTTATTTGTGGGGTGGGAAAAAGACGTGAAAGAACAGTAAGTAGTCTATATGTCAAACTTGATGACGCTACCTGTACAGGTGTGGGATTTATAGATTTTATTCATTTGCGGTGGAGGGGGTGGGAGTGTCAAAAATTTGTTGATGCATTTCATTGACCAACCGAAGGACCACGTGATTCTATGGAAACAACTCCCAGAGTCTTCGAATGCACAATAATGGTTTCGCAAATCAACCAACTATGAGCAAATGTTTTTCAAACAAGATTCAAACTATGATAAGAAAAACATTTTGGACAACTAATACATGCCTGATAGTAAATAGAACAGTTTATTTTAAAAACTAGTAAAAATGCTGGATATGGCCAAATCGAATTTTCTTTTGATACTGATCAAGAATATATGTATATACTTTAAAGGTTCGGAGATGTCTCCTTCTGCCTGTTACATACATTTGCACAGATCTAATAACCCATTTTTACCCAATTTATGGGTACAGGGAGTAAAAAAAGTTGGTGCGTTTAACCTATGACCAGCAGTGTATATGAATAAATACATACATCTTCAGTAAAAATTGTTTGAATGAATCGTGCCATAGCAATCAATGAATGATGCTTTAAGATATAGCTTTGTGGCTAGTTAATTCAAGGATTTATGTTGTGCATAATGTGTATTAATAGGTAATTAGGTAAAGATGCTCAAAGCATATGATTTGTTTAAGACTTTTTGCATACGCATTTTGATTTGACTGACATACATACATACATACATATAAGTATGTATAATATAATGACCAAAGCAGTTTGAAATGCTTGAAAATAGTCAAGCAAATTGAAACCCTGCTAAAGCATCTACATATATTCTTGATCAGTATTAATACTCCAGTCGAGCCTGCCCTGCCCACCTGCCTTGCCGCATTAGACACTAAATTTGCCGTGTAGGTTTCTTCTGGATGACAATGCATGGATTTTCGTCGGGCTCTACCTCCGTTCTTCTTCCTTGAATAAACACAGTATTTATTGAAGAAACAGTATTGTACTGCCGAGCCGAGTTGAACAGCAGCGCACCCGACCCATGGAATTCCCTGCTTGCTAGCACTGCCGCTGAACTGGTTCATGAGTATATGTGGATTTTAAGTCTGTTTGAAAAGGTGTTCAGAAATTTTAGGCCTGGGTACAAGGTGTCTCGTAGTCGCATATACTCGACTATGAACATTCAGGACACAAATTCTACGCTATTGAGTGGAAATAATATCAATTTTATTACGGCCAACGTACTTGCGCTGTGCATAATCTGTTAATTATGCAGTCTGAAATGCTATTTTACTGCTTGAAAATATGTTAATGCGGTGAGAATATTTATAAGCAAATGGCATTTTGATAAAGCTTGATCCACACTTGACGAAGCCTTAGCATGGACACAAGCCAATAGGTATATTCTAGAGTATCTAATAACAAAACCAATGGCGAAGTTGACAAAATACATTGGACACTGTCTAAACGGTTGGAGAAATCATAAGCTATAATATATAATAACAAAACCAATTTCGAATTCATTCAAGCAGTTTACCCGGTTGAATAAATCACAAACTATCATAAGCAAACCAATGGCGAATTTTATCAAACAATTTAATGAACACTGCTTAACCGGTTAGACACATCAAGCCTAGCATACCTAATAACAAAACCACTGGGGAATTTGATAAAACATTAGAACTAACTAACTTTAACCGGTTGGGCAAAATTTAAACTAAGCGAACTGGGTGACAGAACACGGGATGCCGTTGTAAAACTTATCTACAAACTAAGTGTGGTAGTCTTTTCGTAGCTGACTGGCTTTACACGATTATATCATAAGAACGCTATAATCATTATAGCATTCTTACTTGATTAAATTCATAATCGGTATACAAATCCATTTAACTCCGACCAACGTACTGTCTGAAACGCAATTGCACTGCTTGGAAAGATATTAATTCGGTGAGAATATTTATTAGCAAATGGCATTTTATTAACAAAGCTTAAAGCACACTTGACGAATCCTTAGCATGGACACAAACCAATAGATATATTCTAGAATATCTAGAACCAAAACCAATGGGGAAATTTGATTAAAAAATAATGGGCATATTTTAACCGGTTGGACAATTCATAGTGTTGTTGAAAGTTGGGTAACAAACCACAGGATGAATTGTTATACAACATTAGAACAGACACAAAATATACGGTATTGAATAGGAACTATTTTTAACAATAGATGGCGTGTATGTCGCTAACGTTTAACGTTTAACGAATTGAAGGAGACGTTTCCGACCCAATAAGGTATATCTTCAATCTATGTATTATATAAAAGAGTTCCACCTGACTGACTGGCGACTTTTAAGCAGCCCAAATGGTAGAAGCTAGAAGCCTGGAAGTTTCACAGTACCTTCTTATTATAAAGTAAGCTGGAACTGTCGAAAAAAATGGTTAAATATATATCGGGAAGTATAAGATAATTGTATTTGAAAATTGTATGAAAATCTCGGTATGCGCCAGCTGCTGCATGACAACGTGAAAGTGCAACAAAGATAAAATATCTCTCTTGAATCGCTCTCTCGGCCTTAAAACACATGTATAAGTGCGACTGAAATCGGCATTTTGCTTACCTCTCTCAGACGCTGTCTATGCTTTGCTATCGATCTACGGTAGCTGACGCGCATGTGGCGGTCGGCTGATATTTGTTAGTACCAACGTATAATAACTTTGCCGCCAAATTTGCGACTTTTGAATTTTTGCTGAATGCGGTGCAAATCTCCGCAGTGCACGGGACTTAGGCTAACGAATGCGAGAAATGTGGGCTTGCGCTACATTTGAACAATGGGAATAATTGTTTTATAACTTGTCACTTGAATTAAGTACAGACTTGTTCCCACTCTACCGCGATTTTCTGGATTTTAGTATTATTCTTTGAACTTCATCAAAATTATTTTAAGAGACTACGCCAACCTATCTAGCAATGTCCATCTGTCAGGCTGACTGTTTGTCTGTCTCTGTTCAAGCTAGTCTGTCTCTCACTTATCTCACTTTATTGTATGGCTGGCCTAGTATGCGTATTCTTAATTCGGACAACAAGCTGAGACGATATAGCCAAGACCGGCCATCCCAGTCTGTTTTCCACTGACCGTTTTCGGGGTCGAAGGCAGACGTGGCAGAAAAACTAACCACTTGTGCTGGCCATGAAGCATCCATACCATATTAGGACATACCGGACAGATGGACGGGCATATTTGTTAGAAAGTGGTAACTGTAGCAATACATACAATAGATCATTTGATAAGTCAAGTAATAGTAGAGGCCGCCTCCTTTCCCCATACTCCTTTTAACTATACTTGCCCCACAAGTATCGCTCTGTCAAAATGTTATTTCCCCAACACGTGGCTGTATGTGTGTGTTAATTGCTGTGTTGCTGAAGTGTGCTTTGTGTTTGTAAACAAACAAATGAAACCAATATACATTTTACTCTTGCTTTCCAATAAGTCGGCCAGTCGATCCACAAAGATGTTCGTCCGTCAGGAAAGTGTTTTCGCGTAATTATTTGCGGCACTTGCACTTTCGGTAAAATCCATTAAATTTAAACACATTTTTGGGTAACTGCTGGGCAGTATCTTGTCCGCTTGTTCCATTGGCCAGGTAAATCCACTCATCAAGGATGGGGCACAAATTAAGGGTTAATTAACGTGAGTAGACGACAATTTGGTCGAATTTATGCTTGTTAATGCAGTGTGACCGAATCCAGAAAGCAAGTTTTTATACCGATTGATTGTGTTGACGTTACGCATTTCATCCCTTCCCAGAAATTACTTGGCAAGCTTACAAGCCATAAGAACTGAGTTAACGATTTCCGTTAATGGCGGCGCCAAAGAGGATGTTTCTACGAAGAAACAGCTGTGTCTCACCAGCCTGGACAAGAAAATAAATGCGGGGAAAGCGTCCTGACTAAGGTACAGCTGATTTGCAGTTAAAACTGAAAAGGAAATTCCGCGAACAGGTTGAGGATGCCATCAATTTGGTGATACATACTTACATATATCAAGAACGCTGTGTAAGCTATCCACATACAAGAACAAGTGGGTTGCATTGGCACAAAAGCTGCAGTTGTTGCTGGCCTTGGCGAACTTTTTGTGTAGCCGCAGTTAAAGCAGAGGCTCTGCACATTACTGGAAAGGAGGAACTCACGGCTATCAATGGGGGGCAGCCACTGGAAGCTAAAAGGGTCTCTGGTGCTCCTTGCGGATGAAAGCCCCCCCTGCAACATATGCACGCAGAGATATGAATTGCCAAGCATCAAAGGAGACTTGCCACAGAGGAGAAAGTTGACCTGGCCATGTCCGAATGCACACTGGCTGGTATTACTGCGAACTATGCAACAAGACAATGGGCCAGATATTCATACTGCAGCAGCACTTGAAGGACAGGAGTATCTGAAGAGCATACCGAGCAGACCCAGAAGAATATCCATACATAATTGTAACTATACGTATCTACATATATACATACATACTTATGTATATGAATGAGTTCAAGCTAACTGACTGATTTTCGACTTTTGGGCAGCCAAAACGGTGGAAGCTAGAAGTCTGGAACGAAATTGGTTAAATAGATATCCGAAAGTATGAGAAAATTGCATTTGAAAATTGCATGAATATCTTGGTATGCGCTAGCAGCTGCTTAACAACGTGAAAGTGCAAAAGAGATAAAACATCTCTTGAATCACCCTCTCGCTCTTAAAGCTTATAAGTGCGACTGAAATCGCCATATTGCTTTTGTCTCTCTGCCTATGTTTTGCTATCGATCTACGGTAGATGGCGCGCTGCTGCTGGAGGCAATTATTTTTGTGAAACCACGATTTCGTTAATTATAATTATTTAAGTTTATTAATTAATTACCTTTCTATACCGTAGCAGAGGGTTTTATTATTTTGTCTCGAAATGTGTAATGGACTGAAGGAGACATTTCCGACCCAACAAAGTACCTATATATGTACATACATATATTCGGAATCAGCATGAATAGCCGAGTCGATATAGCAATGTCCGTCTGTCTGTCCATCCGTCTGTTTCTATGCAAACTAGTTTATCAGTTGTGAAGCTATCGTAATAAAGCTTGGCACAGACCCGTCATTTTGCTGCAGGCAGTACATATGTCGGAACCGGTCAGATCGGACCACTATAACATATAGCTGCCATAGAAATGATCGGTTAACAACTTTGTTTTTGAATGAGAAACTTTTTTGCTCATAAAGATATCCCACCAAACTCACCCAAAATGAATCTCTGAAAAGTTTATACAACCTGACCATATTTGGTTAAAATCGGACCACTATATCAAACTTTTTCTTTATACAAATATTTCATCCAAACTAAGTAAGTTTTATTATAGTTCAAAAAGTTTCCTATAATTTTATCAAAATCGGACTACATTGCTCCCATAGGAGCAATCAAACAAAAATTAAGTTTTGCATAAAATTGAATTCCTGCTAGGGTATATAGCTTCGGCACTCCGAAGATAGCCGTTCCTTCTTGTTGGTTAATAGAATGGGAATGCTGCTGGCCGATTTACTACAAATAAATTAGCATCATTCACACACATTCACAGTCGCATCGATATAATGATCAGTTATCGATTAATGTGGTGGTCGGTTGATATTTGTTAGTACCAACATGTGATAACTTTTCCGAAAAATCTGTGATTTGAATTTTTGCTGAATGCGGTGCAAATCTCCGCAGTGCACGTGACTTACGCATCGTGTGCGCTATGAGGATGAGCACTCCAACATTACTCCTATCAATGCCGGTGTTCCCCAAGGTAGTGTCTTAGCACCCATCTTGTACACGTTATTTACCGCTGATATAGCAATACTCATCAACCAGGATCTTCTAGCTGCAACATACGCAGATGACACCGCCTTCCTGGCATTGTCTAATACTGCGGAAGAAGCTTCAGCATTACTACAAGCGCAGCTTCACGTTCTCGAACCCTGGCTGGTAAGATGGAATATACAGGTGAACGCGGATAAATCTACACATGTAACTTTTGCAACGAGGCATGGAACCTGTCCTCAAGTTACCTTACACGACTCGCCCATTCCTCACGCAACTGCAGTCAAATATTTAGGTCTAATAATGGATCGACGACTCACGTGGAGGCCTCACCTGTCTTCTAAGCGACGTCACATGCAACTTAAGCTTTTTAAAATGGGTTGGCTTTTGGGAAGGAAATCCAAACTAAAATTAAATCATAAGTTGCTTTTATATAAAGCTCTTATTAAGCCTATTTGGACTTACGCAATTCCACTTTGGGGTACAGCCAAAAAATCAAATGTAGATATAATTGAGAGGTTCCAGGCTAAAGTACTTCGAAATATTACTAAAGCACCGCTACTTGCTACTAATTCCGATATTAGATCTGCCACTGGCATAAATTCGGTATTTGAAGAAATTGTTAAGGCTAGCACAAAACACATCAATAGGTTAAGTAATCACGACAATCAACTTGCTATTAACTTACTTGATAACAGTTTAACTGAAAGGCGCCTAAAAAGACTACATATCCTAGATCTCCCATTTAGGCCAACTTAGTTATGTTTACATCTCATCATACTGCTTTACTAAACGTCTTGCCAAAAAATAAAAAAACGGGATTACGCTAAGGAATGCGAGAAATTTGGGCTTGCGCTACATTTTAACAATGGGAATAATTGTTTTATAACTTGTCACTTGAATTAAGTACAGACTTTTTCCAACTCTTCCGATATTTCCTGGATTTTAGTGTTATTCTTCCAACTTGATCAAAAATATTTTTAAGGACTACGCCCACCCGTCGCCACGGGCGGGAAATGGGGGTCAAAGTCAAATGAGTGAGATTATTTGTTTAGTTAGATCGACTTCAAAGTCATTGCCATAGCCCTACACAACAAATCATTAAGCATTTGGCTCAACTATTTAGCTTCCTACCCCCACGGGAGGGAAAATTTAGATACGCTGTTTCTGTGTATTTCTTACGGCTGACGAAGGTAGTCAAATTCAACATAATACATTTTAATCTAAATATTTCGCCGGGCAACGCTGGCGACTTACCAGCTACTGTATTTATATACGAGTATGTTATGGCGGATTCAATCACATTTGAACTGTTTATTCATTCACTTTTCAAAATGTTTGAAGCCAGCATCATTATTGCTAACTGTGTTGAACTATAACAAAATCAAATTTGAATAAACGCAATACATTCCGAACTTGTTTTGGTACATCCATAACATTAATTAGTTAATTCCATTCAAAGATTTTCAGCAAAAACTGTTGTTACCCGTTATGGCACTTATTGCAAAAGTTGTTCTTTTTGACCAATTTAAAACAAAGCAGCCACAGTGTGCCCCATTTGGTTGATGCAGTGTTGTTAAGCGAGTGGTTGTTTTGCCATTCACAAATTTTACTTGGTATATTTTGTTCAAAAGGAGAAGCGTATATTATTATTCTGCAGCGTCTGTCCGTCGACCGTAAAACTCTATTTGATTTTTCCATACTGTGACGTCATATGTACATATGTAGTATCAACACTAGCATCACTCCGATATGAATCGTCTTATCAAATTCACTTAACTTTTGCTACTGCTAGCCATAAGTACCTTCTAAGATTTATATATATATTTTTCTCAAGAAGCATTATTAATATTGCCATAGACTTGCCTTGAGGACTGTAGAATTAGACCAATTTGTAAAATGAAAATATTATCGGGTTCAAATACGACAGAAAGGAGGGAAGAGAACACGTGGAGAAACTCCCAGGACGCATTCGCTACACATAAAATATGTATTTCAATTGGGTTATATGTACATAATTGAATGAGCCCAAATAGATTACCCTAAATTATTAGCAAACGGGGTTGCTTTTGAAATGTCGTGCATAGTTTGCAATCCACAAGTATGAGTGCAAAGTTGCAGCCTTTAAATGAATATTGGCACAAATTCCGTTATCTTAATGCCGATAATACTTCGACTTTAAAGAATTCCTTTGGCGCTGTGTTTCGCGCACAACTCAAACCAGGCAAAGGCAACGCCAGCAACGACAACAAGGCCAAAAACCACGCTTTTGTCCCACACACTCCACGTTGTGCTAGAGCCAGGGAATTGAGATTTATCTCAAAAATTCTTATCACATGTCAATTTAGTTCCACTTGACGGGCTGATGCCGAGTGCAAAGCGTAAAGCCAAGCGGGATCAGCTGTTATTTTTCACGTTGCGGTTCGTTCGTTCGACTCCAAAATTAATGACACAAAATGAAATGTGGAAAGTGATGCTGTCAACAACACTTGTTGGATTAAAGTCACCATCAGCAATACTGCTGAGGCCGACCGACCGACCGACCGACCGACCGCCCGCCCGACCGGAGGAATAAGCAAAAGTTCACAATCCGAAAATAATAAAAACCATTTTGAGTTTTCGTTAGTATTATTTCACTACGACCAGGTCTTAGACCCCTTTCCTGCAGCTAACATCCCCGATCCTGTGAGGAGTAACTAAAGATGTTCTGATGGTTTCCTTCTGTGAATAGCTGCTATCTGCAATATCCTGATGATAGCTTGTAAGGATGCGTGCTCCTTTTATACCCGTCTTCCTTTATGTACCCATGCAGAAGGTATTAGAATTTGATCAAGAATGTATGCGCATTTCATCTGTCTGAATCTTTGCAAAATAGTCTATAAGTTTTGAAGATATACGGGTATATGAGTTTTTTATAGGCAGAACATACTTTGGAACCGGCCAGATCGAATGAATATTAATATCTTGTATGAGAAACGTTTTTCCTATGAATACGGGTTGACAAGATTTTAGCTGAGATCAGTTAACCATGCCATAAGCTCGTATGAGCAGAGTCGAATCCGTAAGAGCTAGAGTGCTAAAATTTGCTCAGTTGTTTCCATTAATGATACAAGTGCACACTAAGACGGGAATGAGTGAGGAATATTGGCGGTTGGCCTATCATCCGTTCGGCCTCAGACCGATTTGGCCAATTCCAATTCCGGCGGCAAATGGGCATCTCAAAGTTATATGGGCGGAGTTTTAATTTTAGGCAAATTAAACATAATTAATTGTATTCCAAATATTTCGCCAGTTAATAACAAATAATTATATGTCTGCAAATATACGAATTATAAGTATGCTTTAACTCATAAAATTGACAATAAGGTTGAGACACGAAATGAAACAGCAAATTGGCTCCCATGGAGATGGGAAAAGTTAAAGATATCTTAATTATCGCGAATGGTTATGATATTGTTAAATCAGTTGGAATTGAAATAAAACGGTGCACCTTTTATATTTATTTCGCTTATTTTTGGTTGTTGGTGTCGCATTCAATAAGCAACTTAATGTCAAATTTCGAATATTTTTAACATTTTATAGCGTAATATATTTGACGCTTCAACATAGCAATACAACTAATTACTTCCGCTTGACTTATTGGCTGGCAATATCGGCTTCGGATGGGACACAAGCTGAACCAGTCACACATAACTCGAATGCATAAGGATGAAGATAGTTGTTTAATTACACTGTGTCGCACAGATTCAAGAGTTTTACCTACTCTCCCAATTGATTTTTACTCCCTGTACCCATAAAATGGGTAAAAAGATCTGTGCAAATGTATGTAACAGGCAGAAGGAGACATCTCCAACCCTATACAGTATATATATTCTTGATCAGTATCAAAAGAGATTTCGATTTGGCCATGCCCGTCTGTCTGTCTGTATGAACTCGTCGATCTCAGAAAATATAAGAGCTAGAGACACCAAATTTGGTATGTAGGTTCGTGTTTAGCAGGCGCAGGTCAAATTTATTTTGGATCCGAGGTCACCGAGACACCCCGATATTCGATAAAAAAAAGTTTTACAGTAACAAATTTCAAGATATAGCTTTGGAATTTGGCACGTATAAAACTTTAGTCACTCTTAATCTACTGTCCAAATTTCAATTTGATCGGATAATAAACACCGAAGTTATTCACGAAACAAGATTCAGTACTGTAGAGCGGGGGGAGGAAGAAGCGCAGCCCCAACTTAAAATTCCTCGCTATCGTTGTAGCTAGTGTGCGTGCGTATTTGTGTATGTCTATGTGTACGAAGATATGTTAGGAAGATCTGGGTACGGGGAGTTTCGTAATCGGGTATACTCGACTAGTTCCTACTTTCTCTTTTTATACCCTTACAGATGGTAAGATGATAGAGTCCCCAAAGGTATACTCTTGGTGTGTCTGTCTGATTTTATTCTATGAGTTTCAAAATAAGATTGATAAAACTCGAGACAGCTGTCATGTGAATATTCGGTCGTAAAATGATTTTTTTCGGAATGACTTTTGTGGAAGCCCCCTTTCTAATTTGATCAAAATCGGTTGACTGTATCTTATAACTGCCAATTGAATAATCAATTTAAAATTGTAACCTTTTAGTATGAATAACCTTTTTGTTCTCTTTTCTCACCAATCACATGTTCTATTATTCTACATATAGTGCAATTTATCTCAGTTGTTATAACACATTAAAATATGTAACTAGAAACTGGGCCACCGATTAATTGCACTATTTCGATCCCGTTTGTAATGTTAGATTTGACGTGCAGATAAATTGCGAGTTGTTGCATTGGTTGGTGTGATTTCAAGGTGGCAACACTGCCAACTTTAAAGCCAGATTTAGCTATCGGGAACATTAAATTGATTTCGACAGCATGTTAAATTGAAGGCGGATCTTATCGCAAACGTTAGAAATAGGGCTAAGAGAGTTACTTATCATTATGCTCAGAGTTTTTAACAACATTAATCTACACTTACAGCTGACAGCTGACATGAGCCTGTCGTGCTCCTCGGAGCCAATGCTGAAAATTACACTCCCGATTCTCAAAGTTCACCTCCCACCACCCCAGAAGGCTCCCCCATCAGCCGTACCCCATCCAGGCAATGTGAAGTAGTACGACCGGCCGTTTGCAATCCGAATCTGCCAGTATGTCTGCCAATTACGCTGCTGCTGCGAATACCAGGAGCGAGTGCGAGTGCGAGTGCGCACTGTCTGGCGGTCTGGCCCTGGCGTCCTGGCGTCCTGGCGTTAGGACTAGGGTGCAGCATTTATAAATTTGCTCTGGAGCAGCTTTGCGTGGCTGTTGCTGAAGCTAAAGCTCCCTTTTTCCTTTTCCAACTCAGTGGTTAATTGCCCAGTCAACTGACAGCATCCAGCTACGAGTGAGAGAGAGTTGCGCCGAGTTTAGCTATAGGACACTGGGCCCCGGTGATGACGGCCATCCACCGCAGTCGCGGCCAAATCCTCATTGTAATTGTCGTCATCGTCATCGTCATAGCCATCGTCATCTTTATCCGCAGTCTGGGCGCATCGCATTGTTGTTTAAATGATTGCTGTGTTGTTCATTATTGCGTTCAAAGAAATAATGAAACAAAGCATTGTTCGTTTCGGACAAGCCTGATTCGCGCACCCTATGAAACACATACATATACATACATACTTACATCGGAGAGGTATGGATTGCACGAGTTGGTTGTTCATCTAGTTCGTTTGTTTCGTTCGTTCTGTTAGCTTGAGTCCGCTTAATGTTCGTTCATTTTGAGGAACAACCGAATCGAGCGAACAGATCGAACGAACTAGGTACGTGAACGACTCGTTCGCTTATCCAAAACTAAAGCACTGAACCTGTTCCTACAGGTGAACCACAATGCACAACTCTACTATCCACACATACATACATACACATGTATCGGTGGGCTAGGCATGGGCGTGGTTGTGCGGTCGGTGGTCGGTGGGAGCCAAAACGTGATAGCAACGAGAGTAGAAGCCCAGAACTGGTATTAGCAGCAGTGCAGCGAGTGGCTCAGTTAAAACTTGGCCAAAAGTTTCGCATAACCCAATTTACTGACGTGCATATGGATTTATGTACATATCTCGCACTGCACACCATTGGAGATTGGAGGAAGGAATATACAAATATGAATAAGCAGATCGACATACAATACACCCGTCCGCTAATTTAACTCTATCAACAGCGTTACGCCTTCTATGGTATTAGCATTAGTGCTAAAGGGACAGGAATGTGTGGCTCACCAACAAACACGCACGCGTGCACACACACATACACACCCCAGACGGGAGTAGGATCAGGGGCGGTGGTAGGTCAGTCACAGTCGGAACAGCATGGAACACCTCCTCGGCCTTAGAGCTGGGCCTTTGCCACCCTCCGAAATACCGAAATACTACATATAAAAAAACCTAAGGCCGTGCATTGGGAGTGGGTATCCCTTTGATTGTTTTTTGGGATTTCCATTATTTCATTTCAATGATTTTGAATTCATGAAAATTGCCGTAACATTTGTTATACAATAATTTAATTTTTTGCCAAGTCCAATTCTTTGGGAAAGGCAAAGCTCAAATTACTTTCATTGTGTGTATACATGTGAATGTAGTCTTACGACAACCATTCTTAAATCGAGCTCCGTTTGGATATAGCTCCAGAATAGAAAGATTAATGTTGTACAAAGTTTATTTTCGGCCGTCTGACAAATTTTTAACACCCTATAAAGTGCATACGATTTGAATCAGCTTCGGATTCTGTTTGTCCGTTTGCTTGAACGCATCTGTCTATCTAGGAGAGAGAACTCAACAAATGATGTAGGCAAATTTAGATATGTGGCTCCAAATCATGAAGTGTATGTTTTACCGATTAGAACGACGGGCTGACTCGATATAGGGTTGTCCGCCTGTCTCTCTGTTTCTATACAAACTACGAGTAGTCCCTCAGTTTTGAATCTAGGTTGGTAAAACTCCACAGGCTGTGTAACTGTCATAACAGCAGTAGAAATGAGTTTTCTGCAATCAGCATATCATAGGTATACTTACAACTTACAATTGCTGAATTCAGAACACGCACACTTACACTCTTGCAGTTGAAAAACACATTTCCTATGGAATTGGAATATATGTATACAAATATTTAGCTTATATGTTCTTCATCAGGACGACAAGCTGAGTAGATAGATGTCTGTCGGTTTATATGCAAATTTCTGTTTATGTTGAAGATATCTATATTGAATCTTTTGGTACGCTTCTTTCTAATGCAGGCTGTATGCATGTTGCTGTATATACGATTTGGATCCACGTATAAAATAACTGCCATAGGAACAATCGGACTAAGAGTGGAGTGATGACAAGGTTTTCAAAAAAGTCATGATTGCGCATCATTTACTCTCTGTTGAGCGCGAACCTACGGTAATGGATCGAAAATATCATTGAAATAGTGCGATTAGGCTGCAGCAAATAGTCTGCAAGTACATACAGCGAACAGAGTCGGCAAGAAGCGGAAGAAGTTGCTAGAAGTCGATGAAGTCACGGTCCAAGACAAGTTTTTACTTCCTGTACCCATAAAATGGGTAAAATGGGGTTTTTAGATCTGTGCAAATGTATGTTACAGGCAGAAGGAGAAATCGCCGACCATATAAAGTATATATATTCTTGATCAGTATTAATAGCCGAGTCGATTTGGCCTTGTCCTTCTGTCCGTCTGTATGAACGCGTCGATCTCAGCAACTATAATACCTAGAGACGTCAAGTTTGAAATGTACACAGGTTCCTGTATACCATACGCAGGTCAAGTTTATTTTGGATCCCCTCCACACCCCCGCAATTCGATAAAAAGTTTTACGTGTGTTATGTATTTGGGCCCTTTTGTGCATCAACATTTGTGTTTCCTATAACGAGTTGATAAGGCCGTTGTAGTTCATTTAAATAAATGTTACATCCTTTATTAAAATTCGTCTCCTACGCGTTTCGGAGTCTGTTACGCCTTCCTCATGGAGTCTGGTTTAACATACACCAACAATTTTAAAGATATAGTTTTGGGATTTGGCATGTATAATACTTTGGTCATTCTTACTGTCCAAATTTCAAGTCGATCGGATCATAAGTACGGAAGTTATTCATCAAACCACAAACAAGCGGCGAGAAGAGGCAGCGCAGGCACAACTTAAAATGCCTCGCTTGCACTGTCGTTTGTGTGCGTGCGTATTTGTGTACGAAGATGCGGTTGAAAATTTAAGACCTGGGTACAGGGAGTTTCGGAGTCGGGTATACTCGAATAGAGCATTCTTACTTGTTATACCCTAACAGGGTATTATAATTTTGTCTCGAAATGCGTAATGGACTGAAGGAGACATTTGCGACCCAACAAAGTATATCAAGTCTGAATCAGCATGAATAGCCGAGTCGATATAGCCATGTCCGTCTGTCCATCTGTTTCTATGCGAACTAGTCTCACAGTTTTAAAGCTATCGTAATGAAACTTGGCATAGACCCTTCTTTTTGCTGCAGGCAGTATATATGTCAGAACCGGCCGGATCGGATCACTATATATATAGCTGCCATAGGAATGATAGATCGACAAATATGTTTTCGTATAAAAAACTTTTTTGTTTAATAATGTATCCTTACCAAACTTTTCCAAGCCGATTATCTAGAGAGTTTATACAATCTGGTCAAATTTGGTCAAAATCAGACCACTATATCAAACTTTTTTTGTATACAAATATTTCATCCAAACTTAATGAGAGTTTTATAATAATTCAAATAGTTTCCTATAATTTGATCAAAATTGGAACACATAGGAGCAATCAGACAAAAATTAAGTTTTGTATAAAAAACATTGCTCCTAGGGTATATAGCTTCGGCACCCGAAGAAAGCCGTTCTTTCTTGTTTAGTTTGTCATTTGTTGTTACTTCTCTCTAGAAATGTTGTTCTTATTGTCAATTATAATTGCCAATCGTTCACGACATTACTTCATTTCTCATTCTGTATTTCAGCCAAAAGACTCGTCGTTAACTCGTTAACAGAGAGGGAAGGCAGCAAATGAGCTTGCCTATTCGTTGTATTCGCTTTGACGAAGTTGATTCAGAAATTAAATGTTTGAACAATAAAAAAGCACCAGGATCGGACAAAATCGATGGTTTAACCTGCACCAATCCAGCTTGGATTTGGATTAAGCTGCCACTAAGCTCAAGTGCGCTGTCAATTGTGATAGTGTTGTGACATCAGTCCTCCATCGAATAAACCCCGATGGCAGCTGCACTTCTAAGTGAGTATAGAACAATAGATCTTTCGGCTCCATTTGTTTCAATGATCCAGGTTTCTGTCTGCTCCTTCAAATGCAAATGCAGCACTTCGTTTGTTGGCAGGCGCAAAAATTGATCTAAGAACGCTTGGAGGACTCCAGCATTAGTTTCTGGAATATCAGAAGACCGAGTATGCAAAAGACCGGAACTGGCTGTATATGTTTCAATTCGTATTTCAGTGTGAGTTTCAGGCATTAAAAGGGAAAGACCCAACGCAGTACTGCTTCGGTTCATCCATGCCTTCTTCCAAGCCCAAATTGTTGATATCTACCAGGCTGTCCAAAGAGATAATCTCGAATGTTTTGGATGCTGTTGGCAGCATTCTGATGGTGTGGAGTGAGTTGATTCACTTGGCATCTTTACCTTGCTTTTCTACCTTCTTAATCAGATAGAGGCTTGGTTTTGCTTATCATTGTTTATCTGAATACATAAACGTAGTGAACATTTCATACCGATTGGCTATATTACCGAGGTCATTCAAGAAACTACATATTTGCCATATATTCGGAGCAGATGGAAGCAGTGTCTGTTTAGGGAAATGTGTTTTAGAATTGTGTCAACATGCCAAATACTCGTAACTGAGTACTTCTCATTGAGATTGAGATTGAGATGAGTGACGTTGACATTTGGAATGATTGTTATCAGCAGGGAAGATTGAATGCTACCTAACTTATGTTGCCAGGTGCACTGGTCTGTCGCTGAAGATTGGCGACTTATGGATAGAAAACGACTGCGGACCGAATCTACGTTCAATCAACACAGTTTGGGAAACAGGTGCCGATGACACACAGACTGTTAATAATAACAAACGGTAAGTACTGTGAGCTCACTTATTCAATAGGGACTATCTATAAGAGGAACAAGTAAGAATGATCTAGTCGAGTATACCCGACCGCGAAACTCCCTGTACCCAGGTATAAAACTTCCAATTGCGGGAGTGCGGGGTATATATCTGCGTATGGTATACAGGAACTTATATTTCAAATTTGGTGTCTCTACCTCTTATAGTTGCTGAAATCGACGCGTTCATCCGGACGGACAGCCGGATATGGCCAAATCGAATTTGCTTTGATGCTGATCAAGAATATATATACTTCATAGGGTCGAAGATGTCTCATTCTGCCTGTTACACAGACTTAATACCTCCTGTTTACCCATTTGATGGGTACAGGGAGTAAAAAGTATTGTGTTGGCTGTCGTCGAGTTGTCGATTTATTTCCAGTTAACACTCGACCGAGTTGCATGCGATAGTATTGAGCACGCTTTATCCTTACATCAAGTAGCTCTCGCATAACTAATTACGACTACACAGTAAATCAGAAGAACTCGTGTAATCCTTAATTTCGTGTACACCTACAGCTTAGCTTTGGTGACCACCTACTAATCCCTTTTTACACGTGCATGTTTATCGCACTGTGTGTGTGTGTGTGTGTGTGTGTGTGTGCATCGGGTGTGTGTTTGCTTGGGCATGTATTCGATTGTATTGGGCTTACAGCAAATATGTACGCTTATCATAGCCAGCCGTCCATATAATTAATCACATTTGGTGTGCCTGATATGTAAATTAGTTGGGCCTTATCGGCGATTCTTCATCTCGACTCAGTTTCATGTCCAGTTTCTGTAAGGTCTGCCTCCACACCGACACCCACACCCACACCCACACCCACACCCACACGCCCTACCTACCACACAAGCCCTTTCCCCAGAAGAATATCGGTATGTCTAATATGCACAATTGGTGCTTGTCTGCTCTGGCACTTGATAATTGGCAGCCAGGCGACCATCGATCGATAACAATAAAATTGTTAAAAGCGCAAAATGCCGCAAAGTGTGTAATTTGTCGAGGACACACGACAGACGACCCGCCAGTACGGGTGTATGGGTGTACGGGTGTACGGGCGTTCGGCAATCCAGCATCCAGGCAACCCGGCAAGCCGGCAACCCAGCCAAACGCGCGACAACTCTATTTGAATTCATCAACGGCGTGTTTAAGCAGTTTGTCAGCGACACGTGGCCGAACGACTGTTCTTTCTAGTTCGCTGGCAACAGCAGGCGGTTGATTTTGATTGGAGTGGGAGTGGCAGTGGGATTGGGATTGGGATTGGGAGTTGGAGTGGGAGTGGCAGGGCGAGCATGAGTGGGTTGAGGAGCGTCGAACACACGGGCGACCGACCGACTGTGTGCCGATGACGTAGAGCATCAGTTACAGGAGCAGCAGCAGCAGCAGCAGCAGATTCATAAGGATACAACAACCCCTCATGTCCTGGCGCTTCCAACGAGGTGCACTAAATAGAGATTTAAACGCCCGTACCGGCAGAAAATGGTCACTTTACTTGTGGTTGTCAACGCGACGGATAACGCGATAATAACAACTCAATTGGCATACAGAAGTACGTGTACGTGAATCCGAACCCGAATCCGAATCCGAATCAGTGCAATTTTAGTTGAAGCGCTGGATTGCGAGGAGCTCATCTGAAACGTATGCCTCTTTAATCTCTCCTTGGGGAATTAGCATTTATCTCGATGTCGCACTGTTGAACCCTTTAACCTCTTCGCATTTTTCGGAACAAAGGCAATCTCCCCGTGGGCCACCATGTGCCGGATTTACACATCCGCTGCGCACAGTTGGAGAACGCCTTTTGGTCATTATTAAAATGCTGTGAGAGAAATTATCCAATTATCCAGTAGAAGTGTATACAATATCTCTGGGTGGAGCACTAGTATGTGAATAGATATAGCCTCTTTAAAATAACCTTTTCACGTATAACAGAGTCCCAGTAGTTTTCTTACACCATAGCAAAAATGGCTTACATATCAAACACTACATTTTCGACAGATCATTCGTATGGCAGCTATATGATATAGTGATCTGCTCTGACCGGTATCTTCACCGAAGTAATGACCTCCTTAAAAGGTTTGACTTCAAATATGAGTCCGTCTGTCTGTCTGTCACTTTTATATAGATAAATATTCTGATTTATTAGATTTATTCTTCAAGGCTAACCCATCGACTAAAGGCCCGTTCAATGACGTGGCACCTGAGAGCTCTTGCGAGCTACAATGCAATCATCGCGCCCTCAAGAATTTTGCAGAAAATTCGAAAACAAGGAGGTGTAAAGGGCTGCTTTATTGTTCAAATGCCAACACGTGGCTTTCGTTTCGTTTGAGTACCCATCATAGGGCACAATCCACAAGTATTTAACACCCCCAGCCTAGGGATGTAGCTTAGTTATTGAATGCTTTCGATAAAAAATTATGTATATTGTACATTTAACATACTATTATGTACCAACTAGTATTGCATTAAAGTATCTCTTGTTGTACAGCAGATTATACTCTAGGAGAGGGTAGTATAATTTTGTCTCGAAATGTGTGATGGACTGAAGGAGACGTGTCCGACCCAACAAAGTATATATATTCTGAATCAGCATGAATAGCCGAGTCGATATACCGATGTACGTCTGTCCGTCTGTTTCTATGCGAACTAGTCTCTCAGTTTTAAGGCTATCGTAATGAAACTTGGCACAGACCCTTCTTTTGCTGCAGGCAGTACATATGTCGGTACCGGCCGGATCGGACCACTATAACATATACCTGCCATATGAATGATCGGTCGACAAATATGTTTTTGTAAGAAAATCTATTTTGTTTATAAGGATATCCTCACCAAACTCACCCAAACTGAGACTTTTGAGTGTTGTTACAATCTTACTAAATTTGGTCAAAATTAAATCACTTTATCACATAGCTGCCATAGTATCGGGTGAAAAATGAGTTTTTGTATGAACATTTTTTGGTATTACATCCAAACTAAGTGAGAGAGTTTTATTACACTTCGAATAGTTTCCTATAATCTTATCAAAATCGGACCACATGGCTCCCATAGAAGCAATCAGACGAAAATTGAGTTTTGTATAAAAACATTGCTGCTAGCATATATAGCCTTGGCTCTCCGAAGATAGCCGTTCTTTCTTGTCATCTTTCTTTAAACTCATTCCCAGGACATTTATGCAAAATTTCCACCAACTTATGTGATTTATGTTGACCACAACCACCCCAACCACTCTATATTTACTAAGACGCTACGAATATTTCAATTATTTTAAAATTTACTTTGTTGAATTGAGTCAGGGTCCAAGTCTGCCGCTTTATCAACTCATTTATTGTAAATACAAGAATATCACCGACTCAGCGTCAGAGTGCTCAGAAACTTATGTATATTTATGTATATCTGGGTACATAACAGACGCCCTACATATTACAACAAGTCGAGCAAGTCGAGTATACCCGACTACGAGACTCCCTTTAGCCAAGACACACACATACGCAACAGCAAGGCATATCAAGTGGCGGCTGCACAAATGCTTCCCCCCCGCTCAGAAGTTCGGAAACTAGTTTATTGAATCACTTCTGTATTTATTATCCGATCGACTTCAAATTTGCGATCAAGAGGCCCCCGATAATTATTCATGCAAAAATTAAATTGTCCTTATAAATAATCTTTGTCGTTTCGCGGGGGCATATCTGAAATTTAAAAGAAACTTTATCTGCGTACCTACATTCCAAATGTGGTGTCTTTAGCCCTTCCTGAATTCGGCCAGTGCGATTTGAAGAACAGACGGACAGGGCCAGATTGAATCGGGTATTGATAATTATCAAGAATAGATTTCACTCCCACTTACCATTTTACAGGGACAGGGTGTAGAAAGTTCTCAATGGTCCTTTAAGTTTCCCTATCTAAGATAATTTGAGTTGAAAAGGCATAAGAGATTTTCATTAATTTTCCAAATAAATTGTTCTTATTAGTGTAGTATAATTTCCTTGGGAGTATTGTTTCATTATTTTCTGAACTTCCCGATTGCAAGAGTGAAAACGCTCAGGACGATTTCATAAATCCAGGCAATAAATTAACAAATGATGGTAGCTTTTAGTAAGCAAATATTACGAATCAGATTCTGCACGCTCCTTTGTTAATTTCCCGTGCACACGCACACGTCTACCCCCAAACACACTTCACAAGCACACAACCAGTTAAGGACGTGGGCAAGGATTCTGAGTGTTTAGTGTTCAGTCGCAAACCCCCGCCAAACGGGCGGCGTCTGGAGCGCCTTTCCCTCTATAATGGTGCGCAGTTATTTAAAATAATATTTCCGTATCCGGCAAGTAATACGCGACGCGTGCTGACCTCCAGGACCCAGGCTCAAACCCATACCCAGAAGCCAAAATCAGGCTAGCTCAGCACGGTGGTGTTGCCTGTTCATATCATTGTCCTTCCCAGAACTGCTTTCGCTGACTTACTCTACGATAAGCAATGGATATAGTAATTAGAGTCTCGGTATACGGGTATATAGGCAAAGCATTAATATATTTTATTAACCAAGCAAACAATTTCAGTATTTTCCAACTTCGTCTACTACTTACTTCATTCGAGTATAGGCTATAGATCTGAAAATCGATATAAGCCCCACGATAGTAAATTAAATTACTTAAATTATTGTAAGTATCTCTTTGAATATTAATTTCAATTACATTGTTACAACCCTAGTTAATAAATACAAAGATAGTTGTGCAATGTTTCATAATTTAAAATTTCTTGAAGTGGCAAAAATAAACACGATTATAAGCTATCGATAGTGGAAAAAACAATCGATGAGGACAGCCGAGAGCGCATTATCGAAAGTAATTCCGCGGAGCTGCCAGGGGTATATACTAAGTATATAGTAGTATAGATAGGATTCATGTATATATCCAGGGGCAGAGAAATGAATCAGTGCAGCACAACTATCGAACGGGCAGTCATCGATAGTACCGATACCATCGATAGTTTTGCGGCGCTACGACATTTGTTTGTTTAACTCCATGCTCATCAAATAGATAAGGTCTCAATTCTCTGCGAGTGTGCAAATGTGTGAGAACACGCGGAATACATTCATTGTTTTGTCGGTCCTTTGGACTAAACACAGGTATCTATAATAGGCGTTGCCACGTCCCCCTCCCGCCCTTTTGCAACACCAATAACAACAACAACAAGAACAGGAGCAGAATGCATTTTTATTCATGCATAAGTCCACACACAATGCATCATTTCATTTAATTGTTTACTTCAAGGGTAGGCTCGCCTGGGTTCGGCTCGGCTCGGCTCGGCTCAGTTCACCCCTAAGTAGGGGCTGAATGTCAAAGCGTATAGGTCCCTACGTTTGGCTAACGAACCCACCGACCAACTGCCCTGCCTCACGGTAAGGGTACTCGTATCTGTATCTTGTGCAGTATGTATTTCTATTGAGCACGCAGTGTAACTACTTTGACCTCTTTTGTTATTATAAAACCTTGCCTTCTCCATCAGTTGCTTTATCTGTCTGTCGGCATCGGCATTGGCATCGGCATCGGCTGTGGTTTTTTGGTCTTCGTCTTCTTTGTTATCTAAGCCAAATCTCGCCCCTCTCTCCCTTTCCCTCTCGCTCTCCCCATCTCTCTCAGGCTCAGGCTCAGGCTCAGGCTCAGGCTCAGGCTATGGCATTTCTTTTTTCATTTCTTTTTTAAGCCTGCGAGTGACGTTGACGGCAACTGCGGCCGAGTCTGCGGCTTATGCTTGAGCCTGGGCCAGGAGAGAGGTCGGGAGCGGTATCGGGACGGTTTTTATTTGGCAAATGTTACGCATATTACCTTTTGTTTGTTCTCTTCTGAACACACAATGAAAATAATAGAGCGCTTGTATAGAAATTCGCTGCTGTCCGCACCTCAGGATCGGATCGTTCACAATTTGTTGACAGAGCTAATCAATCGGCCAGCCTCCTGGTACTCCCAGTTCCCTGCCGATGCCCTCACTCGTGCCGCGACGCACGCCGTCGGCTGACTTTTGGCTTTGGTTTCAGGTTCGGGCTCTGCTTCGCGTTCGTGTTCGGGCTTAGGTTTGAACGAATAGCGGTTTTATTCCAGATCTGACGCAGTTACTCCACATATACAGGTGTGCTCCACATTTGAGCCAAAAAATCCATAGGTGCCTTTTTGGACAATATTTCAGTCAGAATCCATGGAACATTAGAAAATGTTTGATGATTGATTATGTTTTTGGTTACTTCAGCAAAGGAATAGAACAAATTCACAACAAATATATCGCAAGAAATTTCAGCTCCATTTGAAATTTCAATTTTCTAAAAGCTTTTCACCAAACACCTTCCTAAAGTTGGCTTTGAAAACAAGTAAATAAATTGAAATATATGTTCTTATTAGGTAGTACAACCAGCAGCATAATATAAATTAATGGTCAAAATTATATGTAAGTTTTTATTAGTGATCGGAAATACTGTAAGTTAGTACAGTAATAAGTTAGTGAGTTTAATCAAGTGTTACCACGAGTCAAAGCAAATATTACTATTTATAGTATAAGTATAATTGTTAAATAAAACTAGTCTAGTATATTGATTGTTGCATGTGTAAGGATGGCGCTACCGGTCCTAGAGTCTGGGGATGCCATATAATAGTTTCCCATGTTGAATGCAATTGGTGAATATGGGCACAATTCCGCTCAGAGTACAATATAAAACAAATTAACATTTTTCACACATTCCGAAAAAATCTGATTCGTCACCTCCACAATGCTCCATGAAATTTTTGGCACACGCAAAGGCCGTGCAAGGCAGGAATTTCGCTTTGAAGAAGCTCTCGACTAGTCTCCTTGGCGGGTGGTGCCGGCGAGCAGGGTGTGCAGGGTGTGCGGGTGTGCGGGTGTGCAGGGTTTTCCGTGTGGGAGTGCGACCCCGACCGTTGATGCGTGTGACTTCAAAAATCCCAAAAACGTGTCGGGCAGCATGTTGGAATTGACGTTCTCTAGCGAAGCTGCGAGTGCTTTTCAGGCCAGGACTGGCACAAGCTCGGCTAGGGGTTGGGGTTGGAGTGGGGGTTGAGGGGTTGAGGTTGGGCTGATGCTGAGGCTTGGGTTATGGGATGTGGATGCTTCCGCAATCATTTGGTGGTGGATTCGGCCTGTGATATGGCACAATTTTAAGATTCTAGCCGTTTGTATAATTTTGTGTTCTGTATACTGCTACTGATGACTTTATTTAATTTGGATACGTAACTATTGATATAATTGGAATACACCCATTGACTCCATCTCTATATGGAAACCATACCATTTACGGCATTAACACTCTATTTTCAACCTTTATTATACTATTTACAATTGCATAAAATGACATAACATGGTAGAAGAGGACCGATTAGAAGCGTAACTTTCTGCTGAACAGTTGGAAGCTTGGCATAAGTAGTTCAGGATTAAATCAATCATGTATTACTACTATATACGCACATTCTCTACCCGTTTCCATTCTAAGCAGCCTCTTCACCTGGGTTATTTGTTTTTACCATTGACCCGTCAATAAAGTATCCACACAATGTTTTCTATGGGATTCGGGTTAGGTACCTGTCGCTGGGCAGTTCATGAGTTAAAGCAGATTGCAGAGCTCTATTTGTCGTTTTGTGTAGCTATAGATACATGTACTTCATCGATCAAAATGCTAGTGCTCTAGTCGAGTATACCCTATATCCGAGACTCGTTGTATCCAAGTCTAAGATTCCCAAACACATATTCACACAGTAGATCAAGAGAAACAAGTTAATATTCATGCAAAAAGGAAATCTATATCTTTTAAGCTGTATAAATAAAAGTAACTAAATTCCAAATTTGGTGTCTCTAGCTCTTATAGTTGCTGAGATCGACGCATTCATCCGGACGGACGGACAGGGCCAGATCAAATTGACTATTGGCTGATATGACTGATGAATAATATATACGCTTTATAAGGTCGAAAATGTCTTCTTCTGTTTGTTACATACGTCTGCATAGATTTAATACCCCCTTTACCTATTTTATGGGTCTTGAATGTAAAAACAGGTTTTGTATAAAATATCCTATGTTAATTGCATTTAAGTAAGCTGCATTTTCAATAAGGCGCCTTTCATTAGCTACTTCTCTTCTTTAATATTCCAATAAACTAATATTCCATTTTCATCCAGTTTTTGCTATAACAGCTATAAGATATAGAAGTTCGAATTGTACCTTATTTGGTACAAAGCATAATGAAACTTCGATTTGGTGAGTTTGGTCCTAATACAAAAAAATAGTCTTCATACAACTCTGTTTCCGACCCATCGCTCCAATGCAGATATGATATAACGGTTCCGACATATGTACTGCCTGCAGGAAAAGAAGCGTCTGTGCCAAGTTTCATCACGATAGCTCTATGACTGAGAAACTAGTTTGCATAGGAACAGACAGACAGACGGACAACGCTAAATTCGACTCGGCTATTGATGCTGATTCAAAATATATACATATGTATGTATACCTTGTGGGTACGGAAACGTTTCCTTTGATGAGTTACACATTTCGTGACAAAATTATAAGTCCCACTGCAAGGGTACAACAAGAATTATATAATTTCAACGATGGCAATAGAATACCCTATCAACCTCTTTTAAGCCGCAATTTCAGACTGTATCGATATCAAAGGTTTAAGTATTGCAAAATACTGTACCTGCAGCGGTAATTTAACACAATTTATTCAAATGAAAATATCTGCCATACAAATCTGAACACTCCGAACACCCGTTCGATTTTTGCTGCCAGACATGTGTAAACACATGCCAGATGGCCTGCCAGAACATTCCGGCAACCTTTATGACAGAGGCTGCCAGAACTTATTCGTCTTGTGTAAACACAAAAAACACAACTGGCACTGTCTGGCATTCCTGTTGACCAGAGCTTTTGACAAATTACACAAAATAGCATTTGTGTAGTAATTAATTACCGAGATAAAAATGGAAGAAATTAAATCTGCTTATGAAATACAAATTGGATATTCAAATATTATATCGGTTTCAATTAATTTCATATCAATGTATTAGATGTATTTAATTATGCAATATAGCAGCTCTCCACAATAATATGTGGAAGAAAACCACGGAATATTGAGAGCGACAGGGATCTGAATATATTGAAGGGCTTATTGGTTTGGTAGACGGCGAGTCGAGATTATTTGAAGAGCACGGTCCAAGCTCGAATAGCTGTAGCCAAGAATCGTAATCTTATGTTGTTTTTAATAAAAACAAATTCTACCGACTATTGTTCGACCTGACAGTCTAGTTCTAGAATTTTCGGGCTAGAATTATACCGTTTTGTTCTTGCACAATTTTAAGTACATTCGTACTTCAGATTTCTTGAATCAAGTATGATCGGGATTCGTTGAGTGAATCCTAGGATGGCTGAGTTGACTAAGTTGCGGTTCTCCGAGGCACCTGCGCGGCGGTCCCGAGTTCAAATCATCCTACTGCGGAAAATATGGGTGATGATATTTTTTTCTTAAACTTAAATCAAATAAGTTGCTAAGATATCAATGAAAGACATTAATTTGCATGTGCTGGTATTATCACACATGCATTTGGATGTATGTGTGAATGTAGGTATGTATGTACACATATGACTTTTGACGATACCTTTTCATCTACTGGTTGGCTCAATGGACTAGATGACCGAATCGCAACAACAGCTGGATAAAGATAATAAGCGCGGGTTCGATCTTCAGCGGCGGCGATTTGTGGATAATATGGTATTTATAAAGTCATTTGTTTACATACATATATACATAATTATCCTCTTATATACATACATAAAAATAATAATTAATGTATATATACATACATACATATATACCTATACCTATAGAGATTATTAAACGTTCTAAAATCAACCTCGTTTCGGGAAATTAATCCCGTTTGATACTTAATCAAATATATACTTATGTTTTTTAAATCAACAAAGTGTTCTTCATATATCACGAAATTTCTTATTTTAGGAATTTCGGACTTAAAAAAATCGTTCTTAACATAAGAATTCTGTACTCATAATAAGGTTTTTCGAGCTTGGTCGGATTCTAAAACCGTTTGTACTTGGTTTGAGTACAGAATACTTAATTATTTCTCTGAGTGAAGACACAACGAAAATGTTGCCAGACACTAGACTGAAATGAATGCTGCCAAACTAAGATTAGTCGAATATTCGCCTCTGTGTAAGCACTGTGCCAGTTTGCCAGTGCTCCGGCATCGAATATTCGGCCTGCTGCCAGTGTGTCTAAACAGGCCATGTCTCCTATGCGATTACGAATACTAAATTTGGTTGTCTGGCTTTGGACAGACGAATATTGCACAAACCCAATATTCTCGTTTCCGCGTTGGAATAGTTGTCAGTTGTCGATGCGTTGTCCTTATAGATCGATTTAATTATTTCGCGGCGGTTTGGGGGTGTATATTCAAAATTCTAAATAAACGTATCCAAATACAATTTTACGACTTGAGAGGGGAAATTTGGGCACCACTTCGCCGGAAAATCGAGCTTTACTTAAGACTGAGAGCCTCCTAACGGAGTACTTGAAAACAATCCATGGGACTTTTGGAAGGATTTCTTAGCGAGCCACTAATCGAATTGTAATGTATAAGTCAATACGTTAAGGGATGTTAATGTGTTGCGATTTCCGAGCTAAATACCGAAAAGAATATAATTTGCAAAATTTCGAAAACATTTTGTGTTTCGAGTGCGTTAAGAGCTTACAAAATATCTGTCGATATGCTCAAAGGACAATACTTCGGGTATCGTATTGAAGCTTTTCAATCCTGCGCTGGAGGAGTGCAAGGAGCATTCTCCGAGATTAGATGAGTGTCCTTTAAACTCGGCTTAGCGTTAAATGTGGAGAGCTAGTGATAATTGTGTGCATCAGAAACGCAGCAGAAAAGGCTAGCAAAGTATTTCCCGGGAGCCTACGTCCGAATAATGGTTGTAAAACAAGATACTCATTTAAGTAAGTTGCTTGGAGTTGCTTCTGCGAGGAATTTATTTTGGAAGTCTTTTGTTAATCATAACTATGCGATTCGCAGCTCGCTGCCTGCTCGGTTCGTGGTTCGTGGTCTTGAACAAAGTAAATGTTTGTAATGGCCGTTTGCTAAATGTGTGTGTGTGTGTGTGTGTGTGTGTGTGTGTGCTTTTATGTGCACGAGTGTTTTAAACATTTACATAAATATATTTACATACATATGTGTGTATGGATATGTGTATGCAAGTATGTGTGTATACTTAGCTACATAAACAAAAAGTCAGCACAAGCAACTAAGAATGCTCTAGTCGAAAGTGCTCGACCGACGATACCCTGTTTACGCAAGACCAACACTTAACAAGGTCACAAGTCATGCCCATGTACCAGAACATGATTATTGATGGCACAGGGTATAGACATGTGTTTCAATAAGGACTTTTTCACTCAAATTGAACCAAATCTTCCTTTTTTGCAGTCTCCACCTGTAATAAATACGAGTATGTATGTACATAAGCAAATATGGTTTATTGGATTCTATGCAAGACATCATTACTTAATATTTATAAGTGTCAACGTAACTAAAAGCTTACTACTTATAATTATGTAGAAAATTTGAAGTAATCTTGACCTATTTATGCAGACTTGGAATTTCCATCTGTTAAGATCTCAGTGCACAACACGTGCCTATGACGAGCGGATGGACTGACAGGCGGACATGACCAGACCGATTCGGCTATGGTAGGTTACATTATAGGGTCGGAGAGTACACCATTAATGTTTTACAGTCTTATGATACCCGTTTTACCCGTTTGTGCGGGTACAGGGTACAAAACAACACAGCTTTACACACTTTCATGAATACTTATGCATTTACACACGCACACGCACAAGCACACGCACAAGCACACGCACACAAACGCATACATACTCGCATGTGCATATAACATACATATGAGTCCATGATACCCACGGTACTACAGGAACCCTCCACCGTGCAGTATTCGCACATGTATGTAGTTCTATTTGCCAGCGTTCTTATTAAAGCTCCTTGCGATTTCTAGATTATAAATGGCTGCGAGAGCTGGGATGATTCTGCGTCCTGCTGTACAGCGGCACATGCTATGGTCCCTTTCGCGCCACTATCGCCGTTTCGCCAGTCGCCAGTACCAGCGACAGCATAGCCGTCTCCCTCGCACGCGGCCGCACGGGCACTCAAAATGGCCGCGCTGCTGCATTTGCCGTTGCCTCTGATGTGACGTGCTACCCTGTCTGGGCAGGTCTGGTCTTTCGCTTGAGAGCTCATTATCGTTTCGCTTGGCTAACCAGTTAGTCGTACACAATTTTGTTCAGGCCACACTAACAACGCCGCCGCAAGTTTGATTATTTTGCATTTTAAAGCAAACAAATTGTTAGAGAAGTGAACGGGCTCGCAATCCGTGGCGTCGCCGCCGGGTCGCTGGCTGCCTACGGCAGATCGGGACCAATTTGCATTTTCAAACCCAATTGATATTCGGGTGTAATCGAATGATTAAACGAAACCAAATATTTAGTGCAAATTCAAATAAATTGGCGAATAGTACAAACATGTGAAAACAAAAATATAATAAGGTATAACGATAACGATAACGATAACGATAACAAGCCCGCCGAAATCGATGATGCATCCAACTCGGAGTCACAAAAGTAACGTAGTGTAGTCTAGTGTAGAATTAATGTGGATCATACACAAGTACAAAAACCAACAACGAAATGAACAACATGAGTACCCAATACAGCAGGTGCAAGGTCGCATTGGTACGACAGTAATAAAAGTCAATTTTCAGTGCTTTCCTGAATTACTCGAATAACCCACGGTATCGAAAATATATTGCACGCAATAGTAATCCGAAGAGCAACGCCAATTGCAATTCAAAGAGTGTTTTTAAGATTATTCAGCAAAATGATGCTAACAACGGAACACATTATGCACGGCCATCCACACTCCACTGTGGGAGTGGGGATGGGCCAAAGTGCACTGTTCGGATGCTCGACGGCGGGGCACAGCGGAATCAACCAGCTGGGCGGCGTTTATGTCAACGGGAGACCCTTGCCCGACTCCACACGGCAAAAAATCGTCGAGTTGGCTCACTCCGGCGCTCGCCCATGTGATATTTCCCGAATACTGCAAGTTTCCAACGGCTGCGTTAGCAAAATTTTGGGCAGGTGAGACAAGTCTTGGGTACTACAAGTAGAAATCGCTAGATATTTCGAATACAGCAATGCCAGCATTACGCACTTCAAGGACTGTAAACATTTGAGTAATCGTATACCTTCAATTTGTACAGTTCAAAATGGCCTGCACTCAGGTTTAAGGTACCCCAAGTCAATTATATGTACACAAACACATTATATCATACTACACACTTCATTAAGATGATAAATAAGCCAATTCACATTCGTATTTGTTTAAATTATCCTATTTACATTAGGTTCATAAATTACTTACGCCTGTTGCACTTATTGCATAAGTACTCGTATGGTTACTAACTCGTTGTTAAGGCTGGGAGTCTATTTGGCTCTATATTTTGCAAATATGTTTATGCAGGGCTCAGCTTAACCAAATAAAATGTATATTAAATACATCGAGTTTTAACTAAGGTTAAATGGAAAATGTCTTACAGGAGAATTGTATACTAAAACAACTATAAATACTTAATACTTAATGGTGCTAACTTTACAATTCGCGTGATTCAAATTGTAACAAGACTTCTGAATTATATTAGATTCGTACATTTAAATTATATATTCTCTGAGTCATTTTCGGACACATCTTGTTTACACCTGATTTCCTGGAGACGAGCAGGGGAATAGCAGTATATATGTATATAAATGTTTACAAAAATGTCTCTAAGTATGAATGGCTCCTAACACACACTTGAAATTGATACAAGCTACCGCCCAATGGACGGAATTTTCCAAATCTGTAAAAGGTTACAAGTGGAGCGTTGAGAAGAAAAATGGTTGAAAGACAGTTCTAATAGCATTGAGTGGGTACTATTATTTAGTTGTTGAATCTTTCATTTACAACAATTAATAACATATAAATTAAATACGAACAAGAAATGCTGCACTTACCGGATGCGTAAGCTAAGACACATCGAAACCCCTTTCAGCCCCATCACAATCACTTCAAAGTTTGCTTTTAGTCTTAAACTAAAAACTATAACGCATTGTTTTCCATAATTTTGCTATACCAACCCTAAATCTAAATACTTAACGTACATAAGGTACAAAATGAAACTTGTTGAAACTTTATTTATGGACTTGAGAGTTCGGCACAATCCAAATTATATGGTAACTCGTACTCGTACTTTTCCTTGTTCGATACCAGCTGGTATTACCCCAGCGTGGCCCGGGATGAACCTTGCGGTTTCCCTCTAATGATTTTTTGGCTATGAAAATGACTTTGAACGCGCTAAGAAAAAACGTAGTCTCACACACTTCACCTTAATCACATTTCCCGGCCGACGCAACGGGTTATTTCTTAATTCTTTAAAACCAAAATGTTGGATTTTTTTTGAGAGTTTGAAAACAATCCTTCGAAAAATATTAAAATTACACTAGAGGTGTGTTATCTAAAGTCGATTATGCTTTATGTGTGGGGCAGACGTTCCAAGATCGGTGAAATTAATTTTTGATAGATCTTCAACAATTAGTCTGAAGCCGATAGGATGGTACGCAAAAAATGTTCATCCCACAGTTTTCCGCGTTATTCTTGATTTTGCAAGTCTAATTTGGTATCCCCATTTCCTAAAGTCTCTGGGATCAATGCGTTTATCGGGACGGAGAGGTGGACAGACTGTTGTCTTCTTCTGCCAGCTACACACATTTGATCAACTCCAATATACTCTTTAATGAGATAATGTACATAATAGCTTCGATATGTGGTAAGGATTTCATTCTTAAATCAAGCATAAATCAGATTGATGGACTTGAACACATACTTAACAAGAATTCATTAGTCTAATAATAGTCTAATTAGTCAATTATTAAATTCTAATATCGAACTCTGAGGGCAATAGTACTGGGCCAAACCAAAATTTACCTCTCATTTTTTATACAAAACTTCCTGCACCCAGGTCAAAAATTTCCGATCGCATCTTCGTACACTTACACATACACAAAAACGCACACACACAAGCGACAGTGAAAGCGAGGCATTTTAAGTGGTGACTGTGCTGCTTCTTCCCCTCCGTGCTTCAGCACTGCATCTTCTTTCGTGAATAACTTCCGTGTTTATTATCCGATCGACTTGAAATTTGGACAATAGATTAAAAGTGACTAAAGTATTACACATGCTATACCTTTAAAGATGTTGGTATAAAACGGTTTTATCGAATTGCGGGGGAACGGGGGAGATATCTGAAATTGAAAACAAATTTGATCTGCGTATGGTATACAGGAACCTACATCCCAAATTTGGTGTCTCTACCCCTAAAGCCCTTATTGCTGAAATCTACGCGTACGTGTTCTACAGACGGACAGACAGACGGATATGGCCAAATCGAAATCTCTTTTGATATTGATCAAGAATATGTATACTTTATAGGGTCGTAGATGTATCCTTCTGCCTGTTACATACATTTGCACAGATTTAATACCCCCTCTTACCCATTTTATTGGTACAGGGAGTAAATATAGAAGGTTACAACTTTTTTACTCCCTGTACCCATAAAATGATTAAAAAGGGGGTGCTTATTCTGTGCAAATGTATGTAACAGGCAGAAGGAAATACCTCCGACCCTATAAAGTATATATATTATTGATCAGCATCAAAAGAGATAGAGATTTCGAATTCGGTTGTCCGTCCGTATGTATGAACGCAAGGATCTCAGCAACTATAAGAGCTAGAGACACAAAATTTGGAATGTAGGTTCGTGTATAGCGGAAGCAGGTCAAGTTTATTTTAGATTTGAGATATTTCCCCCATTCCCCCACGAATGGATAAAAACAGTTTTACAGTAACAATTTCAAGTCGATCGGGTAATAAACACGGAAGTTATTCAACAAACAAGATTCAGTACTGCAGCGCGGGGAAGAAGCAGCATAGCCACCACTTAAAATGCTTAGCTTCCGCTGTCGCTCGTGCGTGTGTGTATGTGTTTGTGTATGTGTTAGTGTACGAAGATGCGATCGGAAATTTTTGACCTGGGTACAGGGAGTCTTGTAGTTGGGTATACTCAACTATAGCATTCTTACTTGTTTTATTTAAAACTAATATTCCTGCTTTCGGGGCTTATATACTTTGTTCCCGAAGGTAAACATTTGTTCCACACCCTTGAAGCTAGAGCAACCAAACTTGGTATTCATGTTGGTGTGTGCCCTCAATTTATGAAGTGTCAAGATCGCCCCCACCCATCCACCACAATTTGGGGAAAACTTGTATCTTCCACATTTTTAAAGCCATAGTCACCAAATTTGGCATACAGACTAATGTTGAGATTCATGACAGATCTGTATCAAAAAAAATTTTTTTATTACAAAGGCATGTTTAACGCCTGAAGCAAAGACGTGGGCAAAAACTTGTACCATAATATCCAATAAGATAGTTGACGTTGGGACATCCCGAATACTGCTCTGCTTTCAGTCTGTCATCTTTTGCCAATTGGTGGGGGCGTAAGTGGGCGTGGCAAACATATTTTGGTGATGGTTTTTAAGGAGGTCATCCGTCTTCACAAAACGACCGTAGCCATAAAGGGATTGCCAAATTGTGGTAGTGTATCAGACGGGGATATATTTGAATTGCTCTCGCTTCAATAAAATATTCAAATTAATGACTTTTCTTTAAGAGCACATGTTTCCGTGTACAATTTTACAAATACACTCCCGATATATTAATCAAAAACTGTTTTACAACCTCTAAGATAGAGACACCAAATTTGGAATTTAGTTTGTTTCAGATTTAAGATATTTCCCCCTACTCCCCCGAAAATCGATAAAAAACGATTTAAATGGACAATTTTAAAGACATAGCCGTGCGATTTGGTATATATATAACTTGGAATACTCTTTATCTACTGTACAAAATTCAAATCTATCGGATAATAAACACAGAAGCTATTCAACCAACAAGATATAGTACTGTGGAGCGCTTCTTCAACTGCCTCGCTGGCACTGCGACTTGTATTTGTGCATGTGTGTGTATGTGTACGTTTATGAAGATGTGATTGGAAATTTTAGACCAGGGTCTCGTAGTCGGGTACACTCGAATAGAGCATTCTTACTTGTTTTAAGGTATGATGAGAATATTTTAAAATATAACCATTAAACAATTCCATACAGTCTTACCATTGAGTCTACTCATTTGCTTTAAATATTTTTCTACTTGTAGATATTACGAAACAGGATCAATAAAACCTCGAGCAATAGGTGGTTCAAAACCACGAGTAGCTACAACGCCCGTCGTACAAAAAATTGCCGATTACAAAAGAGAATGTCCCAGCATATTTGCATGGGAGATTCGGGATCGACTGCTTTCGGAGCAAGTATGCAATAGTGATAATATTCCAAGTGTAAGTGTCTCTTAAGTTTATTTGAACCCTATATGTATTGGATGCTAAAAGAAGTATATGTATTTTTTCGGACCTTTAAATATATTTCAATGCCTATTTAAACAGTTTTATTTGTCTTGGGCTATGTCTCATGCCGTGGCTGTTTCAAGCTCTTCGACTAACAGGATGAGATTAAACAGTAAACAGATCGCAAATGAGCTTAAGCAAGAGCTTCTCATATTAAAAAATATTTCATAAACAATATAAATGATCTTGTTATTAAATGTGTTTGTAAATCAACCCTTTCAAACTCTCGAAAAGAGGTTCCTACTCGATTTTCTTGTGGTTTGAAAAATCAAAACTCGATGAAAAATTCCACTTGGTATTAATTTCGAAAAACATAGCCAGGCTTATTCCACACCCTCGATGCAAGGAGGGTTGTTGCTATACACAACACATATAATAGAAAACGAGCCAGGTCCATAATCAAAAGTCTACCATCAAGATTGCAGTAGCAAAGTACGAATACGGCCGAACACAAGACAGCAGACTCGTAGCCGGCGTGCACAATGGATTAAGTAATTTCATAACAATGCCTACCCATCGTTTTTAAAATGGATTAAAATTTAGATACACTTTCATCTACGGCCCCTCATCCGGAAAGATATTTTCATGATTCGACCAGGTAAACAACTAGATCTAGTTCACCAAATCCCACTCAGTGTACACAATGGAAGTTGAGCGGTTAGCGGTTTTGTTTGAGCCTCAAACGTAGGAAGACTCAAATAAGCCGCAGATTATACCAACAAAGGTACCTATAATGTACAAAATAGGAGTATATTATCCGCAGCCAAACATTAGAGCAGCCGCAGCCACACATGCCCTATAAAAAGCATATTTACTGAGTTTCGTACAGACGGTAATCTGTGACAGGCAGAAAGAGACAAACCGACCCTATAAAGTGTATATATTCTAGATCAGCATCTACAGTCTACACGATCTAGACTTGTTAGTCTGCTGTCTGTCCGTCTGGCAACTTCATGCAAAGCAGTTCCTCGG
Organism: Hirtodrosophila confusa; assembly: GCA_035043065.1. NCBI lineage: Eukaryota > Metazoa > Arthropoda > Insecta > Diptera > Drosophilidae > Hirtodrosophila > Hirtodrosophila confusa. The sequence continues at coordinate 1,536 of JAWNNI010000152.1, read as the reverse complement.
TTTAAAAGCTATTTTATTGAAACTTGGCACGGATACCTATTTAAAACATGTTTTTAATGCGGTCGTTTAACATGTCAGCTTTTTATGCACTTTACCCATATCCTTACCCAAATAGGCATTGGCAAATTGACTAAACGAGTTCCCAATAAAAGTTGTACATTATCTACTAAATGTAATAGTGGTTGCATGGATGAGAAAGTAGGAAATAAACAAAAATAACTTACCACTATTTTCGATCCCGTGCCTTATTCTTTGTTTTGAAATTATAAATTAAAAACCGAAGTGTATGTATGCTGCAAGCTCTAGTTCTAAACTGATATTATCTATACTCTTCCGTATTATGTTTTAAATTAGCATCATTTGATATAATTTTGTCGTCTCTCTAATGAATTATTACGAAAAGTCTACTGTTGCTTTTAAAAAACACGAAACGTAAAAAGTTGGTTTCTCGCGGTCGGCGGTATGTTATTTGACCGAATTGTGAATCTAAATAATTCTCGAATCCACTTAAACACACACATATAATTTCATCAACATCGGTCCAGCCGTTTAGGAGGAGTTCAATGACATACACACGAACAGGAGATGTATATGTATTAAGATATGTGTGTATCAAAGAGCTTGTCCTGGCTGACAGACTGACTGATTCGTAATCATTACACTGCCGAAAGTAATGAGAGCTAGTAGAACCCTGAAATGTTGCACACTAAGATGAGATTTTGGAAAATTCAAGCCACAAGCGTGGATATTTGTGGAAAACTGTTGTACAAACCTTTATTCGGCACTTTATATACCAACATGTGTACCACTTTGGTTACTCTAGCTTCTAGGGTGTGGAAAAAACAGACGGACATTGCACAAACCCAATATACTCTACTTTAAAAACACAGAGTATAATCATTCGACACACATGTCTAAATTTTTTAACTTTGATGTACTAACGGGCAGTACATTCCAAAGACACCAAACCCGGGCTTGTTAATGCGCGAACCCATAAATTCTACATAAATTGTAAACAAAAAGTACCTATAAGTTACACAGATAATAGTAAAGAGTAAGAGTAAAGTTCTAAGTGTAGAAATAGAAATAGCGATCCTTATTAAACGGGAAAGATTGTTATAATTAGAATATAAGATTCGAAAAGGGTTATGAATATCATATTTATTAATTATTTTTAGAACTTCTGATCGGAACTGCAAAACTAATTTGGCTGATTAGCTCAGATAAATCAGTTTCTCCATTAATTAGTTGGTGTAAAAAAATTACACAAAGTATGGCTCTACAATCAGAAAGAGAGGGAAGATTTTTTAGTCAAAAATCTACTACGGTAAGAAGGAAGCCGAGTATTACGATAAGTTAAGATCCGGAGTGCAAAGAGCAGAAACAAAACCTGCATCTTCCACATTTTTAAAGCTATAGTCACCAAATTTGGCATACAGACTAATGTTGAGATTCCTGACAGATCTGCATATAAAAAAATGTGACCCCCAACCCCCACCCCACAAATCGGCATATGACATCCGTAAAACACGTTTT
>JAWNNI010000151.1:0-44093 GCA_035043065.1 Hirtodrosophila confusa | reverse complement strand
GACACTCATCGGCCAGCGCGACGATTTTCTTCTCGCGGTGACGCGGCAACAGGCTGCGCACCTTGGCCATCATCACGTCCCAGTCGCGCAGCAGATAGAAGCAGACCACCGGAATCAGCACCAGATTGGTCAGCCAGCCGATCAGCGCCAGGGTTGAAGTGGTGGCTTGCGCCAGCACGATCCCGACGATGTCGCCGGTCTGCCCCATGTGCTCGGAAATCGCTGCCTTGACCTTGTCGAACTTCCAGAAGCCGTCGGCCAAGCCGAGCTTGGCCTGGGTCCACGGCAACGCAGTGTGCTGCAGCCAGTCGAGAATCTGCGGCGCCAGCTCATACAAGCGATACAACTGCTTGGCGAGCATCGGCACCAACACCAGCAACAAGCCCATGAAGATCAGCGTGAACAGCACGAACACCGTCACCACACTCCACGTGCGTGACATCTTGAGTTTCTCCAGACGATCCGCCAGCGGATCCCCCATATACGCCAGCAACAGCGCCACCAGAAACGGCGTCAGGATTGCGTGCAGCAACCAGACGAACAGGCACAGCAGGATGACCCCGCCCAGCCAGAACCAACGACGCGTATCAGTCATTACTGCCCCTCGGACCCAGGATGATTTGCTTCATGCAACGTCGCTATGAACGCATTCACCAGCGGAAGTGCAGTGTTTGCGCAGAAGTCTGAGGCGCTTGTGGAATCGGCGCCGCTCCAGGCACCGGTGCTTGCCCGGCATTCACCGGCACGCTCGCCACATCGGCGGCCGGCACTTCCTGCAATTTCGCCAGGGACAACTGCGAACGCAGCTGATCCGCACTGCCGCTGACATCAAAGACCACACGGTCCGCATCCACGGATTTCAGGCGACCACCGAAGGGTTCCAGCAGGCGACCCAATTGGGCGTAGCGTTCCAGATTCATGCCTTGAACCTCCAGCGCCATGCTGGATGACGCCCCAGGCTTGACCACGAAACGCGGTGCCAGACGCTGACTCACGGAAAGGAACACGGCGTCGGCAAGCTCGGCTGAACTGGCACCGGTGGCGCTGCCCTGCTCCATCTTGTCCCCCAGCCACAGATGCCATTTACCCTGCCACTGACCGCCGTTTTCCTGCGCGTGCACCGCAAGAATTGCATCGGAGCCGTAGCGCTCGGACGCCTGCTTGAGCGGCGCAACATCGTTGCCATCAAGGGTCTTGGCATTGCCGATCCCCTGCTCACCCAGATCCGCCAGTGGCAGACGCAGCGGCAGACCGCGATGTTGTGCGGCGCGGCGCAGGGGCTCGGCTGAAGCCTGACCATCGCCCACCAGATTGGCGCCGTCGGTCGCGTCGTTCAGCCACCACGCCATGATCACCGGGCGATTGGAACCCCACAGGGAAAGGCCGGCCTGACGTAACGCGCGGTCAGTGCTCGCCGGATCGAAATCGACCTGCAGCGATTCAGGCGGGCCTGCGTCATAACCGTACTGACTGATGATCTGCTGTGGGTCTTTGCGCACTTCGGCAAGGCCCGGGCCTTGAGCGGCCTTGGGATCGCCGGTCAGACGAATGACCAGGGTTTCCAACGCGGCCTGCGTGGCCCGGGTTTTCTCGTCCGGGGTCTGCCCGTTGACCGGCTCGCGCACCTGATAGAGATTGTTCACCGTTTCGGCCAGGGCCGGCAGACTCATGAGGGACATACAGCCCACGAACAGGCAGTTTTTCAGGCGCATAGAAGATTCCCAAACGAAGCTTATTAATAGCTGCATAAATATGACTGGCTCGACTCAGACCGCAGCGCGGAACGAATCGCTCACTCAGCAGAAGAACTTACACCCTTTATAGCTGCCGACGAACGGCTGAACCCTGAACAGGCGGGTTATTTTTTCTTCATCATGCCCCTGCCCGTCGGCCCAAGGATGGCCGCGTTGGCCCAACCCTGATAAAATCGCGCGCCTTCGCAGACCGGCGATGCCACGGCCACGAGCCGTTCCAACTCGGTCGTTACCCCGAATCCCCCCTAAAGGCCTGGATAATGAGCAAGCAACCCTCCCTGAGCTACAAAGACGCCGGTGTAGACATCGACGCCGGTGAAGCATTGGTCGAACGCATCAAGAGCGTTGCCAAGCGCACCAAGCGCCCGGAAGTGATGGGCGGCCTGGGGGGCTTCGGCGCTCTGTGCGAAATCCCGGCCGGCTACAAACAACCGGTTCTGGTCAGCGGCACTGACGGCGTCGGCACCAAGCTGCGCCTGGCCCTGAACCTGAACAAGCACGACAGCATCGGTATCGACCTGGTCGCCATGTGCGTCAACGATCTGGTGGTCTGCGGTGCAGAACCCCTGTTCTTCCTCGATTACTACGCCACCGGTAAGCTGAACGTCGACACCGCCGCTCAGGTCGTGACTGGCATCGGCGCAGGCTGCGAACTGGCCGGTTGCTCGCTGGTCGGCGGCGAAACCGCTGAAATGCCTGGCATGTACGAAGGCGAAGACTACGACCTGGCCGGTTTCTGCGTCGGTGTCGTCGAGAAAGCCGAAATCATCGACGGCTCGAAAGTCGCGACCGGCGACGCCCTGATCGCCCTGCCATCGTCCGGCCCGCACTCCAACGGCTACTCGCTGATCCGCAAGATCATCGAAGTCTCCGGCGCCGACATCGAAACCATCCAGCTGGACGGCAAGCCACTGACCGACCTGCTGATGGCGCCAACCCGCATCTACGTCAAGCAACTGCTCAAGCTCATCAAGGACACTGGCGCGGTCAAGGCCATGGCCCACATTACTGGCGGCGGCCTGCTGGACAACATCCCGCGCGTGCTGCCTGAAGGCGCGCAAGCCGTGGTCGACGTCGCCAGCTGGACTCGCCCGGCCGTGTTCGACTGGCTGCAGGAAAAAGGCAACGTCGACGAGCACGAAATGCACCGCGTTCTGAACTGCGGCGTCGGCATGGTCATCTGCGTCGCCCAGGAACACGTCGAAGCGTCGCTGAAAGTGCTGCGTGAAACCGGCGAACAGCCTTGGGTCATCGGCCAGATCGGCGTCGCTGCCGAAGGCGCTGCACAAGTCGAGCTGAAAAACGTCAAGGCACACTGATGCCCGACGTAGTGAAGCCAGACATGCCCCAAGGGTGTGATGTTGTGGTGCTGTTGTCTGGCACCGGCGGTAACCTGCAAGCGATGATCGACAGCTTTAAGGACAGCTCGAGCCCGGCTCGCATCCGCGCGGTGATTTCCAACCGCGCCGATGCCTACGGGCTGGAACGCGCCAGGAACGCGGGGATCGAAACCCGCATGAAGCTTTTATGGACAGTATAATATGGATCAGACAGCGCAACTTATGCACCAAGATGGTACACATTGCACTAACCGCTTCTGTGTCAGCTCCCAAAGCTTTTCTGGACAACAAAACATGGATCAGACAGCGCAATTTAAGATCCTAGAGGCTTCAAATGGCACTCACCGCTTCTCCGTCAGCTCCTGAAGCTTTTCTGGACAAGAATCTTCAAGTGGTACTTACCGCTTTTCTGTCAGCTCGTGAAGCTTTTTTGTACAGTATAATATGGATCAGAAAGCGCAATTTGTGGTCCAAGAGGTTTCAAATAGAACTTACAACTTCTCCGTCAGCTCCTGAAGCTTTACTGGACAACAAAATATGGATCAGACAGCGCAATTTAAGGTCCAAGAGGCTTCAAATGGCACTTAACGCTTTTCCGTCAGCTCATGAAGCTTTTCTGGAGAGCAAAATGTGGATCAAAGTGTACCATTAAAGGTCCAAGAGGCTTCAATTGGCTTTACAACTTCTCCGCCAGCTCCTGAAGATTTTCTGGACAACAAAATATCGATCAGACAGCGCAATTTAAGGTCCAAGAGGCTTCAAATGACACTTACCACTTTTCCGTCAGCTTATGAAGCTCTTCTGGACAGTATAATATGGATCAGACAGCGCAACTTATGCACCAAGATGGTACACATTGCACTAACCGCTTCTGTGTCAGCTCCCAAAGCTTTTCTGGACAACAAAACATGGATCATACAGCGCAATTTAAGATCATAGAGGCTTCAAATGGCACTCACCGCTTCTCCGTCAGCTCCTGAAGCTTTTCTGGACAAGAGGCTTCAAGTGGTACTTACCGCTTCTCTGTCAGCTCGTGAAGCTTTTTTGTACAGTATATATATAATATGGATCAGAAAGCGCACTTTGTGGTCCAAGAGGTTTCAAATGACACTTACAGTTTCTCCGTCAGCTCCTGAAGCTCTTCTGGACAGTATAATATGGATCAGACAGCGCAACTTATGCACCAAGATGGTACACATTGCACTAACCGCTTGTCCGTCAGCCCCAGACGCTGCTTTGGACAGTATAATATGGATCAGACAGCGCAATTTAAGGTCCAAGAGGCTTCAAGTGACACTTACCACTTCTCCGTCAGCTCCTGAAGCTTTTCTGGACAGCAAAATGTGGATCAAAGTGTACCATTAAAGGTCCAAGAGGCTTCAAATGGATTTACAACTTCTCCGTCAGCTCCTGAAGATTTTCTGGACAACAAAATATCGATCAGACAGTCCAAGAGGCTTCAAATGACACTATCCGCTTGTCCGTCAGCCCCAGATGCTTTTTTGGACAGTATAATGTGGATCACACAGCGCAATTTAAGGTCCAAGAGGCTTCAACTGAGACTCACTGCTTCTCCTTCAGCTCCTGAAGCCAGTATAATATGGATCAGACAGCGCAATTTAAGGTCCAAGAGGCTTCAAATGGCACTTACCGCTTTTCCGTCAGCTCCTGAAGCTTTTCTAGACAGCAAAATGTGGATCAAAGTGTACCATTAAAGGTCCAAGAGGCTTCAAATGGCTTTACAACTTCTCCGTCAGCTCCTGAAGATTTTCTGGACAACAAAATATCGATCAGACAGCGCAATTTAAGGTCCAAGAGGCTTTAAATGACACTTACCACTTCTCCGTCAGCTTATGAAGCTTTTATGGACAGTATAATATGGATCAGACAGCGCAACTTATGCACCAAGATGGTACACATTGCACTAACCGCTTCTGTGTCAGCTCCCAAAGCTTTTCTGGACAACAAAATATGGATCAGACAGCGCAATTTAAGATCCTAGAGGCTTCAAATGGCACTCACCGCTTCTCCGTCAGCTCCTGAAGCTTTTCTGGACAAGAGGCTTCAAGTGGTACTTACCGCATTCTCTGTCAGCTCGTGAAGCTTTTCTGTACAGTATAATATGGATCAGAAAGCGCAATTTGTGGTTCAAGAGGTTTCAAATAGCACTTACAACTTCTCCGTCAGCTCCTGAAGCTTTACTGGACAACAAAATATGGATCAGACAGCGCAATTTAAGGTCCAAGAGGCTTCAAATGGCACTTACCGCTTTTCCGTCAGCTTCTGAAGCTTTTCTGGAGAGCAAAATGTGGATCAAAGTGTACCATTAAAGGTCCAAGAGGCTTTAATTGGCTTTACAACTTCTCCGCCAGCTCCTGAAGATTTTCTGGACAACAAAATATCGATCAGACAGCGCAATTTAAGGTCCAAGAGGCTTCAAATGACACTTACCACTTTTCCGTCAGCTTATGAAGCTCTTCTGGACAGTATAATATGGATCAGACAGCGCAACTTATGCACCAAGATGGTACACATTGCACTAACCGCTTCTGTGTCAGCTCCCAAAGCTTTTCTGGACAACAAAACATGGATCATACAGCGCAATTTAAGATCATAGAGGCTTCAAATGGCACTCACCGCTTCTCCGTCAGCTCCTGAAGCTTTTCTGGACAAGAGGCTTCAAATTTCACTTACCGCTTCTCTGTCAGCTCGTGAAGCTTTTTTGGACAGTATAATATGGATCAGAAAGCGCAATTTGTGGTCCAAGAGGTTTCAAATGACACTTACAGTTTCTCCGTCAGCTCCTGAAGCTCTTCTGGACAGTATAATATGGATCAGACAGCGCAACTTATGCACCAAGATGGTACACATTGCACTAACCGCTTGTCCGTCAGCCCCAGACGCTGCTTTGGACAGTATAATATGGATCAGACAGCGCAATTTAAGGTCCAAGAGGCTTCAAGTGACACTTACCACTTCTCCGTCAGCTTCTGAAGCTTTTCTGGACAGCAAAATGTGGATCAAAGTGTACCACTAAAGGTCCAAGAGGCTTCAAATGGCTTTACAACTTCTCCGTCAGCTCCTGAAGATTTTCTGGACAACAAAATATCGATCAGACAGCGCAATTTAAGGTCCAAGAGGCTTCAAATGACACTATCCGCTTGTCCGTCGGCCCCAGATGCTTTTTTGGACAGTATAATGTGGATCACACAGCGCAATTTAAGGTCCAAGAGGCTTCAACTGAGACTCACTGCTCTCCTTCAGCTCCTGAAGCCAGTATAATATGGATCAGACAGCGCAATTTAAGGTCCCAGAGGCTTCAAATGGCACTTACCGCTTTTCCGTCAGCTCCTGAAGCTTTTCTAGACAGCAAAATGTGGATCAAAGTGTACCATTAAAGGTCCAAGAGGCTTCAAATGGCTTTACAACTTCTCCGTCAGCTCCTGAAGATTTTCTGGACAACAAAATATCGATCAGACAGCGCAATTTAAGGTCCAAGAGGCTTTAAATGACACTTACCACTTCTCCGTCAGCTTATGAAGCTTTTATGGACAGTATAATATGGATCAGACAGCGCAACTTATGCACCAAGATGGTACACATTGCACTAACCGCTTCTGTGTCAGCTCCCAAAGCTTTTCTGGACAACAAAACATGGATCAGACAGCGCAATTTAAGATCCTAGAGGCTTCAAATGGCACTCACCGCTTCTCCGTCAGCTCCTGAAGCTTTTCTGGACAAGAGGCTTCAAGTGGTACTTACCGCTTCTCTGTCAGCTCGTGAAGCTTTTTTGTACAGTATATATATAATATGGATCAGAAAGCGCAATTTGTGGTCCAAGAGGTTTAAAATAGCACTTACAACTTCTCCGTCAGCTCCTGAAGCTTTACTGGACAACAAAATATGGATCAGACAGCGCAATTTAAGGTCCAAGAGGCTTCAAATGGCACTTACCGCTTTTCCGTCAGCTTCTGAAGCTTTTCTGGACAGCAAAATGTGGATCAAAGTGTACCATTAAAGGTCCAAGAGGCTTCAAATGGATTTACAACTTCTCCGTCAGCTCCTGAAGATTTTCTGGACAACAAAATATCGATCAGACAGCGCAATTTAAGGTTCAAGAGGCTTCAAATGACACTTACCACTTCTCCGTCAGCTTATGAAGCTCTTCTGGACAGTATAATATGGATCAGACAGCGCAACTTATGCACCAAGATGGTACACATTGCACTAACCGCTTCTGTGTCAGCTCCCAAAGCTTTTCTGGCCAACAATAAATGGATCAGACAGCGCAATTTAAGATCACAGAGGCTTCAAATGGTACTTACCGCTTCTCTGTCAGCTCGTGAAGCTCTTTTGGACAGTATAATATGGATCAGAAAGCGCAATTTGTGGTCCAAGAGTTTTCAAATGACACTTACAGTTTCTCCGTCAGCTCCTGAAGCTCTTCTGGACAGTATAATATGGATCAGACAGCGCAACTTATGCACCAAGATGGTACACATTGCACTAACCGCTTGTCCGTCAGCCCCAGACGCTGCTTTGGACAGAATAATATGGATCAGACAGCGCAATTTAAGGTCCAAGAGGCTTCAAGTGACACTTACCACTTCTCCGTCAGCTCCTGAAGCTTTTCTGGACAGCAAAATGTGGATCAAAGTGTACCACTAAAGTTCCAAGAGGCTTCAAATGGCTTTACAACTTCTCCGTCAGCTCCTGAAGATTTTCTGGACAACAAAATATCGATCAGACAGCGCAATTTAAGGTCCAAGAGGCTTCAAATGACACTTACCACTTCTCCGTCAGCTTATGAAGCTCTTCTGGACAGTATAATATGAATCAGACAGCGCAATTTATGCACCAAGATGGTACACATTGCACTAACCGTTTCTGTGTCAGCTCCCAAAGCTTTTCTGGACAACAAAATATGGATCAGACAGCGCAATTTAAGATCCTAGAGGCTTCAAATGTCACTCACCACTTCTCCGTCAGCTCCTGAAGCTTTTCTGGACAAGAGGCTTCAAGTGGTACTTACCGCTTCTCTGTCAGCTCGTGAAGCTTTTTTGTACAGTATAATATGGATCAGAAAGCGCAATTTGTGGTCCAAGAGGTTTCAAATGACACTTACAGTTTCTTCGTCAGCTCCTGAAGCTCTTCCGGACAGTATAATATGGATCAGACAGCGCAACTTATGCACCAAGATGGTACACATTGCACTAACCGCTTGTCCGTCAGCCCCAGACGCTGCTTTGGACAGTATAATATGGATCAGACAGCGCAATTTAAGGTCCAAGAGTCTTCAAGTGACACTTACCACTGCTCCGTCAGCTCCAAGCTTTTCTGGACAGCAAATGTGGATTAAAGTGTACCATTAAAGGTCCAAGAGGCTTCAAATGGCTTTACAACTTCTCCGCAGCTCCTAGCTGCTATCGACCACGCGCATTTGGTCCGGGCCACAGCCAGCCCAAAGATATGGATCAGACAGCGCAATTAAGGTCCAAGAGGCTTCAAATGGCCTTACAGCTTCTCCGTCAGCTCCTGAGTCTGGACAGCAAAATGTGGATCAAAGTGCCATTAAAGGTCCAAGAGGCTTCAAATGGCACTCACCGCTTTTCCGTCAGCTCCTCCGTCTAGACAGCAAATGTGGATCAAAGTGTACCATTAAAGGTCCAAGAGGCTTCAAATGGCTTTACAGCTTCTCCGTCAGCTCCTGAAGATTTTCTGGACAGCAAAATATGGATCAGACAGCGCAATTTAAGGTCCAAGAGGCTTCAAATGACACTTACCACTTCTCCGTCAGCTTATGAAGCTCTTCTGGACAGTATAATATGGATCAGACAGCGCAACTTATGTACCAAGATGGTACACATTGCACTAACCGCTTCTGTGTCAGCTCCAAAGCTTTTCTGGACAACAAAACATGGATCAGACAGCGCAATTTCTTCAAATTTCACTTCTCCGTCAGCTCCTGAAGCTTTCTGGACAGAATATGGATCAGACAGCTAGCATGTTTTGGACAGTATAATATGGATCAGAAAGCGCAACTTGTGGTCCAAGAGGTTTCAAATGACACTTACAGCTTCTCCGTCAGCTCCTGAAGCTCTTCTGGACAGTATAATATGGATCAGACAGCGCAATTTATGGTCCAAGAGGCTTCAAATGGCACTAACCGCTTCTCCGTCAGCTCCTGAAGCTCTTCTGGACAGTATAATATGGATCAGACAGCGCAATTTATGGTCCAAGAGGTACACATGCACTAACCGCTTCTCCGTCAGCCCTAGAAGCTCTTCTGGACAGTATAATATGGATCAGACAGCGCAATTAAGGTCCAAGAGGCTTCAAATGGCACTAACCGCTTCTCCGTCAGCTCCTGAAGCTTTTCTGGACAGTATAATATGGATCAGACAGCGCAACTTATGACCAAGAGGTTCAAATGGCACTACCGCTTCTCCGTCAGCTCCTGAAGCTTTTCTGGACAGAAAATGGATCAGACAGCTTAGACAGGCTCTGCAAGCTTCTCCGTCAGCTCTGAAGCACTGGATCAGCGTTAGCCAAGAGGTCAATGCACTAACCGCTTGTCCGTCAGCCCCAGACGCTGCTTTGGACAGTATAATATGGATCAGACAGCGCAATTTAAGGTCCAAGAGGCTTCAATGGCACTTACCGCTTCTCTGTCAGCTCCTGAAGCTTTTTTGGACAGTATAATATGGATCAGACAGCGCAATTTAAGGTCCAAGAGGCTTCAAATGACACTTACAGCTTCTCCGTCAGCTCCTGAAGCTCTTCTGGACAGTATAATATGGATCAGACAGCGCAACTTATGCACCAAGATGGTACACATTGCACTAACCGCTTGTCCGTCAGCCCCAGACGCTGCTTTGGACAGTATAATGTTGATGAGACAGCGCAGCTTAAGGTCCAAGATGCTTCAAATGACACTTACCACTTCTCCGTCAGCTTATGAAGCTCTTCTGACAGTAAATTGGATCAGACAGCGTAACCGATGGATGCACCAATGCTGTACACATTCACTAACCGTTTCTGTGTCAGCTCCCAAAGCTTTTCTGGACAACAAAATATGGATCAGACAGCGCAATTAAAGATCCTAGAGGCTTCAAATGGCACTCACCGCTTCTCCGTCAGCTCCTGAAGCTTTTCTGGACAGTAAAATGTGGATCAGACAGCGCAGCTTAAGGTCCAAGAGGCTTCAAATGACACTTACCACTTCTCCGTCAGCTTATGAAGCTCTTCTGGACAGTATAATATGGATCAGACAGCGCAATTAAAGATCCTAGAGGCTTCAAATGGCACTCACCGCTTCTCCGTCAGCTCCTGAAGCTTTTCTGGACAGCAAAATGTGATCAAAGTGTACCATTAAAGGTCCAAGAGGCTTCAAATGGCTTTACAACTTCTCCGTCAGCTCCTGAAGATTTTCTGGACAACAAAATATCGATCAGACAGCGCAATTTAAGGTCCAAGAGGCTTCAAATGACACTTACAGCTTCTCCGTCAGCTCCTGAAGCTCTTCTGGACAACAAAACATGGATCAGACAGCGCAATTTAAGATCCTAGAGGCTTCAAATGGCACTATCTGCTTGTCCGTCAGCCCCAGACGCTGCTTTGGACAGTATAATGTTGATGAGACAGCGCAATTTAAGGTCCAAGAGGCTTCAACTGAGACTCACTGCTTCTCCGTCAGCTCCTGAAGCCAGTATAATGTGGATGAGACATCGCAATTTAAACTCCAAGAGGCTTCAAGTGACACTTACCACTTCTCCGTCAGCTCCTGAAGCTTTTCTGGACAAGAGGCTTCAAATTTCACTTACCGCTTCTCTGTCAGCTCGTGAAGCTTTTTTGGACAGTATAATATGGATCAGAAAGCGCAATTTGTGGTCCAAGAGGTTTCAAATGACACTTACAGTTTCTCCGTCAGCTCCTGAAGCTCTTCTGGACAGTATAATATGGATCAGACAGCGCAACTTATGCACCAAGATGGTACACATTGCACTAACCGCTTGTCCGTCAGCCCCAGACGCTGCTTTGGACAGTATAATATGGATCAGACAGCGCAATTTAAGGTCCAAGAGTCTTCAAGTGACACTTACCACTTCTCCGTCAGCTCCTGAAGCTTTTCTGGACAGCAAAATGTGGATCAAAGTTACCACTAAAGTTCCAAGAGGCTTCAAATGGCTTTACAACTTCTCCGTCAGCTCCTGAAGATTTTCTGGACAACAAAATATCGATCAGACAGCGCAATTTAAGGTCCAAGAGGCTTCAAATGACACTTACCACTTCTCCGTCAGCTTATGAAGCTCTTCTGGACAGTATAATATGGATCAGACAGCGCAACTTTTGCACCAAGATGGTACACATTGCACTAACCGCTTCTGTGTCAGCTCCCAAAGCTTTTCTGGACAACAAAATATGGATCAGACAGCGCAATTTAAGATCCTAGAGGCTTCAAATGGCACTATCTGCTTGTCCGTCAGCCCCAGACGCTGCTTTGGACAGTATAATGTTGATGAGACAGCGCAATTTAAGGTCCAAGAGGCTTCAACTGAGACTCACTGCTTCTCCGTCAGCTCCTGAAGCCAGTATAATGTGGATGAGACATCGCAATTTAAACTCCAAGAGGCTTCAAGTGACACTTACCACTTCTCCGTCAGCTCCTGAAGCTTTTCTGGACAGCAAAATGTGGATCAAAGTGTACCACGAAAGTTCCAAGAGGCTTCAAATGGCTTTACAACTTCTCCGTCAGCTCCTGAAGATTTTCTGGACAACAAAATATCGATCCAGCGCAATTAAAACTCCAAGAGGCTTCAAGTGACACTTACCACTTCTCCGTCAGCTCCTGAAGCTTTTTTGGACAGCAAAATGTGGATCAAAGTGTACCATTAAAGGTCCAAGAGGCTTCAAATAGCACTTACAACTTCTCCGTCAGCTCCTGAAGCCTTTCTGGACAACAAAATATGGATCAGACAGCGCAATTTAAGGTCCAAGAGGCTTTAAATGACACTTACAGTTTCTCCGTCAGCTCCTGAAGCTCTTCTGCACAGTATAATATGGATCAGACAGCGCCACTTATGCACCAAGATGGTACACATTGCACTAACCGCTTCTCTGTCAGCCCCAGACGCTGCTTTGGACAGTATATTATGGATCAGACAGCGCAATTTAAGGTCCAAGAGGCTTCAAGTGACACTTACCACTTCTCCGTCAGCTCCTGAAGCTTTTCTGGACAGCAAAATGTGGATCAAAGTGTACCATTAAAGGTCCAAGAGGCTTCAAATGGCTTTACAACTTCTCCGTCAGCTCCTGAAGATTTTCTGGACAGCAAAATATCGATCAGACAGCGCAATTTAAGGTCCAAGAGGCTTCAAATGACACTTACCACTTCTCCGTCACCTTATGAAGCTCTTCTGGACAGTATAATATGGATCAGACAGCGCAACTTATGTACCAAGATGGTACACATTGCACTAACCGCTTCTGTGTCAGCTCCCAAAGCTTTTCTGGACAACAAAACATGGATCAGACAGCGCAATTTAAGATCATAGAGGCTTCAAATGGCACTCACCGCTTCTCCGTCATCTCCTGAAGCTTTTCTGGACAAGAGGCTTCAAGTGGTACTTACCGCTTCTCTGTCAGCTCCTGAAGCTTTTTTGTACAGTATAATATGGATCAGAAAGCGGAATTTGTGGTCCAAGAGGTTTCAAATGACACTTACAGTTTCTCCGTCAGCTCCTGAAGCTCTTCTGGACAGTATATTATGGATCAGACAGCGCAACTTATGCACCAAGATGGTACACATTGCACTAACCGCTTGTCCGTCAGCCCCAGACGCTGCTTTGGACAGTATAATGTTGATGAGACAGCGCAGCTTAAGGTCCAAGAGGCTTCAAATGACACTTACCACTTCTCCGTCAGCTTATGAAGCTCTTCTGGACAGTATAATATGGATCAGACAGCGCAACTTATGCACCAAGATGGTACACATTGCACTAACCGTTTCTGTGTCAGCTCCCAAAGCTTTTCTGGACAACAAAATATGGATCAGACAGCGCAATTAAAGATCCTAGAGGCTTCAAATGGCACTCACCGCTTCTCCGTCAGCTCCTGAAGCTTTTCTGGACAGTAAAATGTGGATCAGACAGCGCAGCTTAAGGTCCAAGAGGCTTCAAATGACACTTACCACTTCTCCGTCAGCTTATGAAGCTCTTCTGGACAGTATAATATGGATCAGACAGCGCAACTTATGCACCAAGATGGTACACATTGCACTAACCGTTTCTGTGTCAGCTCCCAAAGCTTTTCTAGACAACAAAATATGGATCATACAGCGCAATTTAAGATCCTAGAGGCTTCAAATGGCACTCACCGCTTCTCCGTCAGCTCCTGAAGCTTTTCTGGACAGCAAAATGTGTATCAAAGTGTACCATTAAAGGTCCAAGAGGCTTCAAATGGCTTTACAACTTCTCCGTCAGCTCCTGAAGATTTTCTGGACAACAAAATATCGATCAGACAGCGCAATTTAAGGTCCAAGAGGCTTCAAATGACACTTACAGCTTCTCCGTCAGCTCCTGAAGCTCTTCTGGACAACAAAACATGGATCAGACAGCGCAATTTAAGATCCTAGAGGCTTCAAATGGCACTATCTGCTTGTCCGTCAGCCCCAGACGCTGCTTTGGACAGTATAATGTTGATGAGACAGCGCAATTTAAGGTCCAAGAGGCTTCAACTGAGACTCACTGCTTCTCCGTCAGCTCCTGAAGCCAGTATAATGTGGATGAGACATCGCAATTTAAACTCCAAGAGGCTTCAAGTGACACTTACCACTTCTCCGTCAGCTCCTGAAGCTTTTCTGGACAAGAGGCTTCAAATTTCACTTACCGCTTCTCTGTCAGCTCGTGAAGCTTTTTTGGACAGTATAATATGGATCAGAAAGCGCAATTTGTGGTCCAAGAGGTTTCAAATGACACTTACAGTTTCTCCGTCAGCTCCTGAAGCTCTTCTGGACAGTATAATATGGATCAGACAGCGCAACTTATGCACCAAGATGGTACACATTGCACTAACCGCTTGTCCGTCAGCCCCAGACGCTGCTTTGGACAGTATAATATGGATCAGACAGCGCAATTTAAGGTCCAAGAGTCTTCAAGTGACACTTACCACTTCTCCGTCAGCTCCTGAAGCTTTTCTGGACAGCAAAATGTGGATCAAAGTGTACCACTAAAGTTCCAAGAGGCTTCAAATGGCTTTACAACTTCTCCGTCAGCTCCTGAAGATTTTCTGGACAACAAAATATCGATCAGACAGCGCAATTTAAGGTCCAAGAGGCTTCAAATGACACTTACCACTTCTCCGTCAGCTTATGAAGCTCTTCTGGACAGTATAATATGGATCAGACAGCGCAACTTATGCACCAAGATGGTACACATTGCACTAACCGCTTCTGTGTCAGCTCCCAAAGCTTTTCTGGACAACAAAATATGGATCAGACAGCGCAATTTAAGATCCTAGAGGCTTCAAATGGCACTCACCGCTTCTCCGTCAGCTCCTGAAGCTTTTCTGGACAGCAAAATGTGGATCAAAGTGTACCATTAAAGGTCCAAGAGGCTTCAAATGGCTTTACAACTTCTCCGTCAGCTCCTGAAGATTTTCTGGCCAACAATATATCGATCAGACAGCGCAATTTAAGGTCCAAGAGGCTTCAAGTGACACTTACCACTTCTCCGTCAGCTTATGAAGCTCTTCTGGACAGTATAATATGGATCAGACAGCGCAACTTATGCACCAAGATGGTACACATTGCACTCACCGCTTCTCTGTCAGCTCGTGAAGCTTTTTTGGACAGTATAATATAGATCAGAAAGCGCAATTTGTGGTCCAAGCTCTTCTGGACAACAGAATATGGATCAGATATCGCAATTTATTGTCCAAGAGGCATCAAATTGCACTATCTGCTTGTCCGTCAGCCCCAGACGCTGCTTTGGACAGTATAATGTTGATGAGACAGCGCAATTTAAGGTCCAAGAGGCTTCAACTGAGACTCACTGCTTCTCCGTCAGCTCCTGAAGCCAGTATAATGTGGATGAGACATCGCAATTTAAACTCCAAGAGGCTTCAAGTGACACTTACCACTTCTCCGTCAGCTCCTGAAGCTTTTCTGGACAAGAGGCTTCAAATTTCACTTACCGCTTCTCTGTCAGCTCGTGAAGCTTTTTTGGACAGTATAATATGGATCAGAAAGCGCAACTTATGCACCAAGATGGTACACATTGCACTAACCGTTTCTGTGTCAGCTCCCAAAGCTTTTCTGGACAACAAAATATGGATCAGACAGCGCAATTAAAGATCCTAGAGGCTTCAAATGGCACTCACCGCTTCTCCGTCAGCTCCTGAAGCTTTTCTGGACAGTAAAATGTGGATCAGACAGCGCAGCTTAAGGTCCAAGAGGCTTCAAATGACACTTACCACTTCTCCGTCAGCTTATGAAGCTCTTCTGGACAGTATAATATGGATCAGACAGCGCAACTTATGTACCAAGATGGTACACATTGCACTAACCGCTTCTGTGTCAGCTCCCAAAGCTTTTCTGGACAACAAAACATGGATCAGACAGCGCAATTTAAGATCATAGAGGCTTCAAATGGCACTCACCGCTTCTCCGTCATCTCCTGAAGCTTTTCTGGACAAGAGGCTTCAAGTGGTACTTACCGCTTCTCTGTCAGCTCCTGAAGCTTTTTTGTACAGTATAATATGGATCAGAAAGCGGAATTTGTGGTCCAAGAGGTTTCAAATGACACTTACAGTTTCTCCGTCAGCTCCTGAAGCTCTTCTGGACAGTATATTATGGATCAGACAGCGCAACTTATGCACCAAGATAGTACACATTGCACTAACCGCTTGTCCGTCAGCCCCAGACGCTGCTTTGGACAGTATAATGTTGATGAGACAGCGCAGCTTAAGGTCCAAGAGGCTTCAAATGACACTTACCACTTCTCCGTCAGCTTATGAAGCTCTTCTGGACAGTATAATATGGATCAGACAGCGCAACTTATGCACCAAGATGGTACACATTGCACTAACCGTTTCTGTGTCAGCTCCCAAAGCTTTTCTGGACAACAAAATATGGATCAGACAGCGCAATTAAAGATCCTAGAGGCTTCAAATGGCACTCACCGCTTCTCCGTCAGCTCCTGAAGCTTTTCTGGACAGTAAAATGTGGATCAGACAGCGCAGCTTAAGGTCCAAGAGGCTTCAAATGACACTTACCACTTCTCCGTCAGCTTATGAAGCTCTTCTGGACAGTATAATATGGATCAGACAGCGCAACTTATGCACCAAGATAGTACACATTGCACTAACCGTTTCTGTGTCAGCTCCCAAAGCTTTTCTAGACAACAAAATATGGATCATACAGCGCAATTTAAGATCCTAGAGGCTTCAAATGGCACTCACCGCTTCTCCGTCAGCTCCTGAAGCTTTTCTGGACAGCAAAATGTGTATCAAAGTGTACCATTAAAGGTCCAAGAGGCTTCAAATGGCTTTACAACTTCTCCGTCAGCTCCTGAAGATTTTCTGGACAACAAAATATCGATCAGACAGCGCAATTTAAGGTCCAAGAGGCTTCAAATGACACTTACAGCTTCTCCGTCAGCTCCTGAAGCTCTTCTGGACAACAAAACATGGATCAGACAGCGCAATTTAAGATCCTAGAGGCTTCAAATGGCACTATCTGCTTGTCCGTCAGCCCCAGACGCTGCTTTGGACAGTATAATGTTGATGAGACAGCGCAAT
This sequence comes from Hirtodrosophila confusa, assembly GCA_035043065.1. Taxonomy (NCBI): domain Eukaryota; kingdom Metazoa; phylum Arthropoda; class Insecta; order Diptera; family Drosophilidae; genus Hirtodrosophila; species Hirtodrosophila confusa. The sequence goes on along the minus strand of JAWNNI010000151.1, from coordinate 27,202 downwards.
TTAAGGTCCAAGAGGCTTCAACTGAGACTCACTGCTTCTCCGTCAGCTCCTGAAGCCAGTATAATGTGGATGAGACATCGCAATTTAAACTCCAAGAGGCTTCAAGTGACACTTACCACTTCTCCGTCAGCTCCTGAAGCTTTTCTGGACAAGAGGCTTCAAATTTCACTTACCGCTTCTCTGTCAGCTCGTGAAGCTTTTTTGGACAGTATAATATGGATCAGAAAGCGCAACTTAAGATCCTAGAGGCTTCAAATGGCACTCACCGCTTCTCCGTCAGCTCCTGAAGCTTTTCTGGACAGCAAAATGTGTATCAAAGTGTACCATTAAAGGTCCAAGAGGCTTCAAATGGCTTTACAACTTCTCCGTCAGCTCCTGAAGATTTTCTGGACTACAAAATATCGATCAGACAGCGCAATTTAAGGGCCAAGAGGCTTCAAATGACACTTACAGCTTCTCCGTCAGCTCCTGAAGCTCTTCTGGACAACAAAACATGGATCAGACAGCGCAATTTAAGATCCTAGAGGCTTCAAATGGCACTATCTGCTTGTCCGTCAGCCCCAGACGCTGCTTTGGACAGTCTAATGTTGATGAGACAGCGCAATTTAAGGTCCAAGAGGCTTCAACTGAGACTCACTGCTTCTCCGTCAGCTCCTGAAGCCAGTATAATGTGGATGAGACATCGCAATTTAAACTCCAAGAGGCTTCGGTGACACTTACCACTTCTCCGTCAGCTCCTGAAGCTTTTCTGGACAAGAGGCTTCAAATTTCACTTACCGCTTCTCTGTCAGCTCGTGAAGCTTTTTTGGACAGTATAATATGGATCAGAAAGCGCAACTTATGCACCAAGATGGTACACATTGCACTAACCGTTTCTGTGTCAGCTCCCAAAGCTTTTCTGGACAACAAAATATGGATCAGACAGCGCAATTAAAGATCCTAGAGGCTTCAAATGGCACTCACCGCTTCTCCGTCAGCTCCTGAAGCTTTTGACAGTAAAAGGATCAGACAGCGCAGCTTAAGGTCCAAGAGTATACACTTACCACTTCTCCGTCAGCTTATGAAGCTCTTCTGACAGTATAATATGGATCAGACAGCGCAACTTATGTCCAAGATGGTAACATTGCACTAACCGCTTCTGCGTCAGCTCCTAGAAGTTTTCTGGACACAAACTGATCGCACTTCAGACAGACTTATGGATCCGTCATCTCCTGAAGCTTTTCTGGACAAGAGGCTTCAAGTGGTACTTACCGCTTCTCCGTCAGCTCCTGAAGCTTTTTTGGACAGTATAATATGGATCAGACAGCGGAATTTGTGGTCCAAGAGGCTTCAAATGACACTTACAGTTTCTCCGTCAGCTCCTGAGGCTCTTCTGGACAGTATAATATGGATCAGACAGCGCAACTTATGCACCAAGATGGTACACATTGCACTAACCGTTTGTCCGTCAGCCCCAGACGCTGCTTTGGACAGTATAATGTGGATGAGACAGCGCAACTTAAGGTCCAAGAGGCTTCAAATGACACTTACCACTTCTCCGTCAGCTCCTGAAGCTCTTCTGGACAGTATAATATGGATCAGACAGCGCAACTTATGCACCAAGATGGTACACATTGCACTAACCGTTTCTGTGTCAGCTCCCAAAGCTTTTCTGGACAGCAAAATCTGGTTCTGGACAGCGCAATTAAAGATCCTAGAGGCTTCAAATGGCACTCAGAAAGCGCAACTTATGCACCAAGATGGTACACATTGCACTAACCGTTTCTGGTCAGCTCCAAAGCTTTTCTGGCCAGGTCGAAGCATTTTCTGGACATAGTCAAAATAGTGGATCAGACAGCGCAGCTTAAGGTCCAAGAGGCTTCAAATGACACTTACCACTTCTCCGTCAGCTTATGAAGCTCTTCTGGACAGTATAATATGGATCAGACAGCGCAACTTATGCACCAAGATGGTACACATTGCACTAACCGTTTCTGTGTCAGCTCCCAAAGCTTTTCTGAGACAACAAAATATGGATCATACAGCGCAATTTAAGATCCTAGAGGCTTCAAATGGCACTCACCGCTTCTCCGGTCAGCTCCTGAAGCTTTTCTGGACAGCACAAAACATGGTGTATCAGAAGTGTACCATTAAAGGATCCAGAGAGGCTTCAAATGGTCTCTTCACCAACTTCTCCGTCAGCTCCTGAAGCTTTTCTCGACAACAAAATATCGGATCAGACAGCTTGTCAATCCTAGAAGCTTCCCAGATTATGGCAAGCGGGTGGTCCAAGAGGCTTTCAAATGACACTCCTTACAGCTTCTCCGTCAGCTCCTGAAGCTCTTCTGGACAGCAAAACATGGATCAGACAGCGCAATTTAAGCATCCTAAGATGGCTTCACATGGCACTATCCGCTTGTCCGTCAGCCCCAGACGCTGCTTGTGGACAGTATAATGTTGATGAGACAGCGCAGATCTTAAGGTCCAAGAGGCTTCAACTGAGACTCACTGCTTCTCCGTCAGCTCCTGAAGCCAGTATAATGTGGATGAGACATCGCAATTTAAACTCCAAGAGGCTTCAAGTGACACTTACCACTTCTCCGTCAGCTCCTGAAGCTTTTCTGGACACAAGACGGAGCTTACAGAATTGATCACTTACCACTTCTCTCGTCAGCTCCTGAAGCTCTTTCTGGACAGATATAATATGGATCAGAAAGCGCAACTTATGCACCAAGATGGTACACATTGCACTAACCGTTTCTGTGTCAGCTCCCAAAGCTTTTCTGGACAACAAAATATGGATCAGACAGCGCAATTAAAGATCCTAGAGGCTTCAAATGGCACTCACCGCTTCTCCGTCAGCTCCTGAAGCTTTTCTGGACAGTAAAATGTGGATCAGACAGCGCAGCTTAAGGTCCAAGAGGCTTCAAATGACACTTACCACTTCTCCGTCAGCTTATGAAGCTCTTCTGGACAGTATAATATGGATCAGACAGCGCAACTTATGCACCAAGATGGTACACATTGCACTAACCGTTTCTGTGTCAGCTCCCAAAGCTTTTCTAGACAACAAAATATGGATCATACAGCGCAATTTAAGATCCTAGAGGCTTCAAATGGCACTCACCGCTTCTCCGTCAGCTCCTGAAGCTTTTCTGGACAGCAAAATGTGTATCAAAGTGTACCATTAAAGGTCCAAGAGGCTTCAAATGGCTTTACAACTTCTCCGTCAGCTCCTGAAGATTTTCTGGACAACAAAATATCGATCAGACAGCGCAATTTAAGGTCCAAGAGGCTTCAAATGACACTTACAGCTTCTCCGTCAGCTCCTGAAGCTCTTCTGGACAACAAAACATGGATCAGACAGCGCAATTTAAGATCCTAGAGGCTTCAAATGGCACTATCTGCTTGTCCGTCAGCCCCAGACGCTGCTTTGGACAGTATAATGTTGATGAGACAGCGCAATTTAAGGTCCAAGAGGCTTCAACTGAGACTCACTGCTTCTCCGTCAGCTCCTGAAGCCAGTATAATGTGGATGAGACATCGCAATTTAAACTCCAAGAGGCTTCAAGTGACACTTACCACTTCTCCGTCAGCTCCTGAAGCTTTTCTGGACAAGAGGCTTCAAATTTCACTTACCGCTTCTCTGTCAGCTCGTGAAGCTTTTGGACAGTATAATATGGATCAGAAAGCGCAATTTATGACCAAGATGGTACACATTGCACTAACCGTTTCTGTGTCAGCTCCCAAAGCTTTTCTGGACAACAAAATATGGATCAGACAGCGCAATTAAAGATCCTAGAGGCTTCAAATGGCACTCACCGCTTCTCCGTCAGCTCCTGAAGCTTTTCTGGACAGTAAAATGTGGATCAGACAGCGCAGCTTAAGGTCCAAGAGGCTTCAAATGACACTTACCACTTCTCCGTCAGCTTATGAAGCTCTTCTGGACAGTATAATATGGATCAGACAGCGCAACTTATGCACCAAGATGGTACACATTGCACTAACCGTTTCTGTGTCAGCTCCCAAAGCTTTTCTAGACAACAAAATATGGATCATACAGCGCAATTTAAGATCCTAGAGGCTTCAAAGCATCACCGCTTCTGTCAGCTCCAAGCTTTTCTGGACACAAAATGGATCAAAGTGTCCCAGTTAAAGGTCCAAGAGGCTTCAAAGGCTTTACAAGCTTCTCCGTCAGCTCCTGAAGATTTTCTGGACAACAAAATATCGATCAGACAGCGCACATTTAAGGTCCAAGAGGCTTCAAATGGACACTACAGCTTCTCCGTCAGCTCCTGAAGCTCTTCTGGACAACAAAACATGGATCAGACAGCGCAATTTAAGATCCTAGAGGCTTCAAATGGCACTATCTGCTTGTCCGTCAGCCCCAGACGCTGCTTCTGGACAGTATAATGTTGATGAGACAGCGCAATTTAAGGTCCAAGAGGCTTCAACTGAGACTCACTGCTTCTCCGTCAGCTCTGAAGCCAGTATAATGTGGATGAGACATCGCAATTTAACCTCCAAGAGGCTTCAAGGGACACTTCCACTGCTCCGTCAGCCCGACGCTTTTCTGGAAGAGGCTTCAAAGTTCACTTCCGCTTCTCGTCAGCTCTGAAGCTTTTTGTGACGAAAAGGGCTCAGAAACCACTTCTCCGTCAGCTCCTGAAGCTTTTCTGGACAAGAGGCTTCAAATTTCACTTACCGCTTCTCTGTCAGCTCGTGAAGCTTTTTTGGACAGTATAATATGGATCAGAAAGCGCAACTTATGCACCAAGATGGTACACATTGCACTAACCGTTTCTGTGTCAGCTCCCAAAGCTTTTCTGGACAACAAAATATGGATCAGACAGCGCAATTAAAGATCCTAGAGGCTTCAAATGGCACTCACCGCTTCTCCGTCAGCTCCTGAAGCTTTTCTGGACAGTAAAATGTGGATCAGACAGCGCAGCTTAAGGTCCAAGAGGCTTCAAATGACACTTACCACTTCTCCGTCAGCTTATGAAGCTCTTCTGGACAGTATAATATGGATCAGACAGCGCAACTTATGTACCAAGATGGTACACATTGCACTAACCGCTTCTGTGTCAGCTCCCAAAGCTTTTCTGGACAACAAAACATGGATCAGACAGCGCAATTTAAGATCATAGAGGCTTCAAATGGCACTCACCGCTTCTCCGTCATCTCCTGAAGCTTTTCTGGACAAGAGGCTTCAAGTGGTACTTACCGCTTCTCTGTCAGCTCCTGAAGCTTTTTTGTACAGTATAATATGGATCAGAAAGCGGAATTTGTGGTCCAAGAGGTTTCAAATGACACTTACAGTTTCTCCGTCAGCTCCTGAAGCTCTTCTGGACAGTATATTATGGATCAGACAGCGCAACTTATGCACCAAGATGGTACACATTGCACTAACCGCTTGTCCGTCAGCCCCAGACGCTGCTTTGGACAGTATAATGTTGATGAGACAGCGCAGCTAAGGTCCAAGAGGCTTCAAATGACACTTACCACTTCTCCGTCAGCTTATGAAGCTCTCTCTGGACAGTATAATATGGATCAGACAGCGCAACTTATGCACCAAGATGGTACACATTGCACTAACCGTTTCTGTGTCAGCTCCCAAAGCTTTTCTGGACAACAAAATATGGATCAGACAGCGCAATTAAAGATCCTAGAGGCTTCAAATGGCACTCACCGCTTCTCCGTCAGCTCCTGAAGCTTTTCTGGACAGTAAAATGTGGATCAGACAGCGCAGCTTAAGGTCCAAGAGGCTTCAAATGACACTTACCACTTCTCCGTCAGCTTATGAAGCTCTTCTGGACAGTATAATATGGATCAGACAGCGCAACTTATGCACCAAGATGGTACACATTGCACTAACCGTTTCTGTGTCAGCTCCCAAAGCTTTTCTAGACAACAAAATATGGATCATACAGCGCAATTTAAGATCCTAGAGGCTTCAAATGGCACTCACCGCTTCTCCGTCAGCTCCTGAAGCTTTTCTGGACAGCAAAATGTGTATCAAAGTGTACCATTAAAGGTCCAAGAGGCTTCAAATGGCTTTACAACTTCTCCGTCAGCTCCTGAAGATTTTCTGGACAACAAAATATCGATCAGACAGCGCAATTTAAGGTCCAAGAGGCTTCAAATGACACTTACAGCTTCTCCGTCAGCTCCTGAAGCTCTTCTGGACAACAAAACATGGATCAGACAGCGCAATTTAAGATCCTAGAGGCTTCAAATGGCACTATCTGCTTGTCCGTCAGCCCCAGACGCTGCTTTGGACAGTATAATGTTGATGAGACAGCGCAATTTAAGGTCCAAGAGGCTTCAACTGAGACTCACTGCTTCTCCGTCAGCTCCTGAAGCCAGTATAATGTGGATGAGACATCGCAATTTAAACTCCAAGAGGCTTCAAGTGACACTTACCACTTCTCCGTCAGCTCCTGAAGCTTTTCTGGACAAGAGGCTTCAAATTTCACTTACCGCTTCTCTGTCAGCTCGTGAAGCTTTTTTGGACAGTATAATATGGATCAGAAAGCGCAACTTATGCACCAAGATGGTACACATTGCACTAACCGTTTCTGTGTCAGCTCCCAAAGCTTTTCTGGACAACAAAATATGGATCAGACAGCGCAATTAAAGATCCTAGAGGCTTCAAATGGCACTCACCGCTTCTCCGTCAGCTCCTGAAGCTTTTCTGGACAGTAAAATGTGGATCAGACAGCGCAGCTTAAGGTCCAAGAGGCTTCAAATGACACTTACCACTTCTCCGTCAGCTTATGAAGCTCTTCTGGACAGTATAATATGGATCAGACAGCGCAACTTATGCACCAAGATGGTACACATTGCACTAACCGCTTCTGTGTCAGCTCCCAAAGCTTTTCTGGACAACAAAATATGGATCAGACAGCGCAATTTAAGATCCTAGAGGCTTCAAATGGCACTCACCGCTTCTCCGTCAGCTCCTGAAGCTTTTCTGGACAGCAAAATGTGGATCAAAGTGTACCATTAAAGGTCCAAGAGGCTTCAAATGGTTTTACAACTTCTCCGTCAGCTCCTGAAGATTTTCTGGACAACAATATATCGATCAGACAGCGCAATTTAAGGTCCAAGAGGCTTCAAGTGACACTTACCACTTCTCCGTCAGCTCATGAAGCTCTTCTGGACAATATAATATGGATCAGACAGCGCAACTTATGCACCTAGATGGTACACATTGCACTCACCGCTTCTCTGTCAGCTCGTGAAGCTCTTTTGGACAGTATAATATAGATCAGAAAGCGCAATTTGTGGTCCAAGCTCTTCTGGACAACAGAATATGGATCAGATATCGCAATTTATTGTCCAAGAGGCATCAAATTGCACTATCTGCTTGTCCGTCAGCCCCAGACGCTGCTTGGACAGTATAAGTGGATGAGACATCGCAATTTAAACTCCAAGAGGCTTCAAGTGACACTTACCACTTCTCCGTCAGCTCCTGAAGCTTTTCTGGACAACAAGATGAGCTTCAATGCTGCGTTGCAGCTTGACGGCTTTCTCTGCTCCAGCATCGATGCAAGCTTTTCTGGACTGCTGATAATATGGATCAGACAGCGCTGGTGTATGCACTCAGGATGGCACACATTGCACTTTACCGTTTCTGATGTCAGCTGCCAGAAGCTTTTCTGGTGTACAAAATGTGGAGGTCTGACATGCGCAATTAAGGGGTCCTAGGAGGCTTCCAGTGGCACTCACCGCTTCTGCGTCAGCTCCTAGAAGCCCCTTTCTGGACTGTAAAATGTGGATCAGTTCTGCGCACCTAAGTTAGGCTTCCAATGAGGCTTTGTTCTCAATCGACTCTGAAGCTCTACTTCTCCGTCAGCTAATATGGATCAGACATCTTTGCTGCGACCAGTATAATATGGATTCCGACTGCTGCTTCCTTTTCTCCATCAGCTCCCAAAGCACTGGTACAGTACATGTGGACTAACCGCTTGTGCCGCATTACAGCTCCCAGGAAGCTTTTCAGTGGCACTTTCAGCTCTCCGTCGGCTCCCAGCTTTTTGACAGCGCTAATATAGATCAGAGAGACCGCAATTTAGAGGTCCAAACCTTCAAATGGCACTCACCGCTTCTCCGTCAGCCCCTGAAGCTCCTTTGGACAGTATAATATGGATCAGAGAGCGCAATTTGTGGTCCAAGTGGTTTCAACTTAAACTTACTGCTTCTCCTGTCAGCTCCTGAAGCTTTTTCGGACAGTATTATATGGATCAGAGAGCGGAATTTGTGGTCCAAGAGGTTTCAATATTGACACTTACACGCTTCTCCGTCAGGTCCTGAGAGCTCTTCCAAATACGGACAGTATATTATGGATCAGACAGCGCAACTTATGGCACCTAGATGGCTTCACATGGCACTCACCGCTTGTCCGTCAGTTCCCCAGACGCTTTTCGAGACAGTATAATGTGGATCAGAGACAGCGCAGCTTATGGTCCATGAGGCTTCAAATGGCACTTACCGCTTCTCCGTCAGCTTACTGAGAGCTCTTCCAAATACGGAGAGTATAATATGGATCAGACAGCGCAACTTATGGCACCTAGATGGCTTCACATGGCACTCACCGTTTCTAGCTTCTCCGTCAGCTCCCTAAGCTTTTCTGGACAGCAAAATATGGATCAGACAGCGTTCCATTAAAGGTCCTAGAGGCTTCAAACGGCTGCTCACCGCTGTCTCGGTCAGCTCCTGAAGCTTTTCTGGACAGTAAAATGTGGATCAGAGAGCGCAGCTTACGGTCCATGAGGCTTCAAATGGCACTCACCGCTTCTCCGTCAGCTGCTAGAGCTCTTCCAAATACGGAGGTGATAATATGGATCAGACGGCGCAACTTATGGCCCTAGAGGCTGTACACATGGCACTCACCGCTTCTGCGTCAGCTCCCTAAGCTTTTCTGGACAGCAAAATATGGATCATACAGCGTTCCATTTAAAGGATCCTAGAGGCTTCAAACGGCACTCACCGCGCTTCTCCGTCAGCTCCTGCAAGCTTTTCTGGACAGCAAAATGTAGTACCAGAGGACCGCAATTTAATGGCCACGAGGCTTCAAAATGCACTTACAGGCTTATCCGTTAGCTACTAGACCTTTTTTGGACAGTAAAATATAGATCAGAGACCGCAATTTAATGTCCAAGAGGCTTCAAATTGCACTTTCCGCTTATCCGTTAGGTACTAGAGCTTTTCCAAATACGGAAATATAAATCGTAGAGTGCAATTCATGGTCCTAGAGGCTTCAAGTGGCACTCACCGCTTCTCCGTCAGCTCCTGAAGATTTTCTGGACAATAAAATATGGATCAGAGCAGCGCAACTTATGGTCCATGAGGCTTCACAGTGGCACTTACCGCTTCTCGCGTTCAGCTACCTAAAGCTCTTCTGGACAGCAGAACGTGGATCAGAGAGCGCCATTTAAGATCCTAGAGGCTTCAAATGGCACTACTGCTTATCCGTCCAGCCCTCAGACGCTGCTTCAAATGGACAGCTCATCAAGTGTGGCCGAGACATCGCAATTTAAACTCCAAGAAACCAGTGACACTTACCGCTCGTCGGCTCCTAGACGCTTTTCTGGACAGCAAAATGTGGATCAAGAGTACCGCGATTGAATGTTCCAAGAGGCTTCAAATTGCGCTTTCCGACTTCTCCGTCAGCTCCTGGAAGCTTTTCCGGACAACGGAAATATCGATCAGTACAGCGCAATTTAAGGCTCCAGAGAGGCTTCAAGTGACACTGACCACTTCTCCGTCAGCTCCTGAAGCTTTTTTGGACAGCAAAATGTGGATCAAAGTGTACCATTAAAGGTCCAAGAGGCTTCAAATAGCACTTACAACTTCTCCGTCAGCTCCTGAAGCCTTTCTGGACAACAAAATATGGATCAGACAGCGCAATTTAAGGTCCAAGAGGCTTTAAATGACACTTACAGTTTCTCCGTCAGCTCCTGAAGCTCTTCTGCACAGTATAATATGGATCAGACAGCGCAACTTATGCACCAAGATGGTACACATTGCACTAACCGCTTCTCTGTCAGCTCCCAAAGCTTTTCTGGACAGTAAAATGTGGATCAAAGTGTGCCATTAAAGGTCCAAGAGGCTTCAAATGGCACTTACAGCTTCTCCGTCAGCTCCTGAAGCTTTTTTGGACAGTATAATATAGATCAGAGACCGCAATTTAAGGTCCAAAAACCTTCAAATGACACTTACCACTTCTCCGTCAGCCCCAGAAGCTCCTTTGGACAGTATAATGTGGATCAGACAGCGCAATTTGTGGTCCAAGAGGTTTCAAATTACACTTACTGCTTCTCCTTCAGCTCCTGAAGCTTTTACGGACAGTATTATATAGATCACAGACCGCAATATAAGGTCCAAGAGGATTAATATTGCACTTAACGCTTATCCGTTAGGTACTAGAGCTTTTCCAAATACGGAAATATAAATCGTAGAGCGCAATTTATGGTCCTACAGGCTTCAAATGGCACTCACCGTTCTCCGTCAGCTCCTGAAGCTTTTCTGGACAGCAAAATATGGATCAAAGTGTTCCATTAAAGGTCCAAGAGGCTTCAAACGGCACTTACCGCTTCTCTGTCAGTTCCTTAAGCTTTTCTAGACAATAAAATATGGATCAGAGAACGCAAATTATGGTCCATGAGGCTTCAAATGGCACTTACCGCTTATCCGTTAGCTACTAGAGATTTTCCAAATACGGAGATATAAATCGTAGAGCGCAATTTATGGTCCTAGAGGCTTCAAATGGCACTCACCGCTTCTCCGTCAGTTCCTTAAGCTTTTCTGGACAGCAAAATATGGATCAAAGTGTTCCATTAAAGGTCCAAGAGGCTTCAAACGGCACTTACCGCTTCTCTGTCAGCTCCTGAAGCTTTTTTGGACAGTAAAATATAGACCAGAGACCGCAATTTAATGTCCAAGAGGCTTCAAATTGCACTAACCGCTTATCCGTTAGCTACTAGACCTTTTTTGGACAGTAAAATATAGATCAGAGACCGCAATTTAATGTCCAAGAGGCTTCAAATTGCACTTTCCGCTTATCCGTTAGGTACTAGAGCTTTTCCAAATACGGAAATATAAATCGTAGAGTGCAATTTATGGTCCTAGAGGCTTCAAGTGGCACTCACCGTTCTCCGTCAGCTCCTGAAGCTTTTATGGCCAATAAAATATGGATCTGAGAATGCAAATTATGGTCCATGAGGCTTCAAATGGCAATTACCGCTTCTTCGTCAGTTCCTTATGCTTTTCTGGACAACAAAATATGGATCAGACAGCGCAATTTAAGGTCCAAGAGGCTTCATATTGCACTTACCGCTTCATCGTTAGCTACTAGACCTTTTTTGGACAGTAAAATATAGATCAGAGACCGCAATTTAATGTCCAAGAGGCTTCAAATTGCACTTTCCGCTTATCTCGTTCAGGTACCTGAGAGCTTTTCCAGACAGTATGGAAATATAAATCGTAGAGCGCAATTTATGGTCCTAGAGGCGTCAAATGGCACTCACCGCTTCTCCGTCAGGTCCTGAAGCTCTTCTGGACAACAAATATGGATCAGACATCGCAATTTATTGTCCAGAGGCATCAAATTGCACTCACCGCTTGCTCCGTCCAGCTCCAGAAGCTTTCTTCTTGGACAGTATAATATGGATCAACAGCGCAATTTAAGTGTCCAAGAGGCTATCAAACTGAGACTCACTGCCTTCTCCGTCAGCTCCTGAATGCTGGACAGTATAATATGGATCAGACAGCGCAATTTAAGGTCCAAGAGGCTTCAACTGACACTCACCGCTTCTCCGTCAGCTCCTGACGCTTTCTGATGCAGTATAATGTGGATCAGACAGCTGGACAATTATAAGGTCCAAGAGGCTTCAAATGGCACTCACCTTCTCCGTCAGCTCCTGAAACTTTTCTGGACAACAAAAATGTCGATCAGAAGTGCACACTTAAGGTCCAAGAAGGCTTTCAAATGGCATTTACCACTTCTCCGTCAGCTTGATACATTTCTGTACGGCAAGAATGATGCGGAATCAGATCAGAACCAATTTGGTCCAAGAGGTTCAAATGACACTTACGCTTCTGTGTCAGCTTCTGAAGCTCTTCTGGACAACAGAATATGGATCAGACTACGCAATTTATGTCCAAGAGGGTATCAAATTGAACTAACCGCTTCTCCGTCAGCTTCGAAGCTTTTTGGACAGCAAAATATGGATCAGACAGCGCAATTTAAGGTCCAAGAGGCTTCAACATTGGCACTCAACCGCTTACTCCGTTCAGCTCCTGAGAGCCTTTTTCTGGACAGAAAATTAGATCAGTGTACCGCAATTCTAACTGTCCAAGAGGTTCGAAATTGCACTTTACCGACTTACTCCGTCTAGGCTACTGACTTTTCTGGCAGTTAATACGGAATATCAATCGTAGCAGTCGCAACTTATGGTCCAAGAGGTTCAATTGGCACTCACCGTTCTCTCGTCAGTCTCGCTTGAAGCTTTTCTTGGACAGCATATAATATTGATCAGAAAGTCGTTCCATTAAAGGTCCAAGAGGCTTCAAATGGCACTTACAGCTTCTCCGTCAGCTCCTGAAGCTTTTTCTGGACAAAGAATATAGGACTCAGATGACCGCAATTTAATGTCCAAGAGGCTTCAAATTGCACTAACCGCTTTCCGTTCAGCTCCTCAGACCTGCTTTGGACAGTATAATGTATGATCAGAGACGCATTAATGTCCAAGAGGCTTCAAAGCTGCACTGTACGCTTATCCGTTAGGTACTAGAGCTTTTCCAATAGGAAATCTAAATCGTAGAGTCGCAATTTATGGTCCTAGAGGCTTCAAGTGGCACTCACCGCTTCTCCGTCAGCTCCTGAAGCTTTTCTGGACAGCAAAATATGGATCAAAGTGTCACATTAAGTTCCAGAGGCTTCAAATGGCACTTACCGCTTCTCTCGTCAGCTTCCTTGATAGCATTTTCTGGACAACAAAATATCGTGCAGCGTTCAAGACAGCGCAATTTAGGTCCAAGAGGCTTCAAGTGCACTTACCGCTTCTCCGTTCAGCTCACTAGACAGCTTTTTTGGACAGCAAAATATAGATCAAGAGTGACGCAATTTAATAGGTCCAAGAGGCTTCAAATTGCACTTTCCGCTTATCCGTTAGGTACTGAGAGCCTTTCTGGCCAAACTACAAATATAAATCAGTAGCAGCGCAATTTATAGGTCCTAGAGGCTTCAAATGGCACTCACCGTTCTCCGTCAGCTCCTGAAGCTCTTCTGGACAATAGAATATGGATCAGACATCGCAACTTATGGTCCAAGAGGCATCAAATTGCACTAACCGCTTCTCCGTCAGTCCTCAGAGCTTTTCTGGACAGTAAAATGTGGATCACAGGTGCCATTTAAGGTCCAAGAGGCTTCAACTGGCACTACTGCTTCTCCGCTCTAGCCCAGTTTTTTGGACAGTACAATATAGATCAGAGACCGCAGATATTAGAGGCTCCAAAGAACCTCATCAGCTGCCACTTAGAAGTTCTTCGTCGCCCGTGAACTCAGTTGGACAGCATCCAATGAGGCTCAGAAGCACGCGCTAATCTTGTACAGAGTCCGATATTCTAGCGATTGGTCCTAAATTATCACTCAGCTGAGCTTGCTCTCTTACAACGCTCTGGAGAGCTTTTAAAGGACATTGTACCACTTCTCCGTCAGCAGGACCGCTTTTATGGAAGTATAATGAGGATCAGATGGCGCTTAATCGAAGATCCAAGAGGCTAGAACGGTAGACCAACTGAGCCGTGCAGCTCTAAGTTATTGTCAGAAGGCACGTTTAGGTCACTACAGCTTCTGGATCCGGTTCTCCGTCAGCTCCTGAAGCTTTTCTGGACGCAAAATATGGATCAAAGTTTTCGATTAAAGGTCAAGAGGCTTCAAATGGCACTTACCGCTTCTCTGTCAGCTCTGAAGCTTTTCTGACAAGTAAAATATAGGAGCAGAGAACGCAAATTAATGGTCCATAGAGGCTTCAAATGGCACTAACCGCTTATCCGTTAGCTACTAGAGCTTTTTATGACAGTAGAATATAGATCAGAGAGCGCAATTTAATGGTCCATAGAGGCTTCAAATTGGCACTTCACCGCTTATCCGTTCAGGTACTAAGCTTTTCCAGAATCAGCGGAAATATGAATCGTAGAGTGCACCATTTATGGTCCTAAGAGGCTCTATCAAGTGGCACTTCACCGCTTCTCGTCATGCTCCTGAAGCTTTTTGGACAATAAAATATAGATCCTGAGAACGCAATTTAATGGTCCATGAGGCTTCAAATTGGCACTTACCGCTTCATTCCGTCAGCTTCCGTAGAACGCTTTTTTGGACAGTAAAATCTTGATCGAGACCGCCAATTTAATGTCCAAGAGGCTTCATAATTGCACTTATCCGCTTATCCGTTAGGATACTAGAGCTTTTCCAAATACGGAAATATAAATCGTAGAGTGCAATTTATGGTCCTAGAAGGCTTCAAGTGGCACTCACCGTTCTCCGTCAGCTCCTGAAGCTTTTATGGCCAATAAAATATGGATCTGAGAATGCAAATTATGGTCCATGAGGCTTCAAATGGCAATTACCGCTTCTTCGTCAGTTCCTTATGCTTTTCTGGACAACAAAATATGGATCAGACAGCGCAATTTAAGGTCCAAGAGGCTTCATATTGCACTTACCGCTTCTTCGTTAGCTACTAGACCTTTTTTGGACAGTAAAATATAGATCAGAGACCGCAATTTAATGTCCAAGAGGCTTCAAATTGCACTTTCCGCTTATCCGTTAGGTACTAGAGCTTTTCCAAATACGGAAATATAAATCGTAGAGCGCAATTTATGGTCCTAGAGGCATCAAATGGCACTCACCGCTTCTCCGTCAGCTCCTGAAACTCTTCTGGACAACAGAATATGGATCAGACATCGCAATTTATTGTCCAAGAGGCATCAAATTGCACTATCCGCTTGTCCGCCAGCCCCAGATGCTTTTTTGGACAGTATAATGTGGATCACACAGCGCAATTTAAGGTCCAAGAGGCTTCAACTGAGACTCACTGCTTCTCCGTCAGCTCCTGAAGCCAGTATAATATGGATCAGACAGCGCAATTTAAGGTCCAAGAGGCTTCAAATGGCACTCACCGTTCTCCGTCAGCTCCTGAAGCTTTTCTGGACTGCAAAATGTGGATCAAAGTGTACTATTAAAGGTCCAAGAGGCTTCAAATGGCTTTACAACTTCTCCGTCAGCTCCTGATATTTTCTGGACAACAAAATATCGATCAGACAGCGCAACTTAAGGTCCAAGAGGCTTTAAATGACATTTACCACTTCTCCGTCAGCTTATGAAGCTTTTATGGACAGTATAATATGGATCAGACAGCGCAACTATGCACCAAGATGGTACACATTGCACTAACTGCTTCTGTGTCAGCTTCCAAAGCTTTTCTGGACAACAAAACATGGATCAGCCAGCGCAATTTAAGATCCTAGAGGCTTCAAATGGCACTCACCGCTTCTCCGTCAGCTCCTGAAGCTTTTCTGGACAAGAGGCTTCAAATTTCACTTACCGCTTCTCTGTCAGCTCGTGAAGCTTTTTTGGACAGTATAATATGGATCAGAAAGCGCAATTTGTGTTCCAAGAGGTTTCAAATGACACTTACAGTTTCTCCGTCAGCTCCTGAAGCTCTTCTGGACAGTATAATATGGATCAGACAGCGCAACTTATGCACCAAGATGGTACACATTGCACTAACTGCTTCTGTGTCAGCTCCCCAAAGCTTTTCTGGACAACAAAACATGGATCAGCCAGCGCAATTTAAGATCCTAGAGGCTTCAAATGGCACTCACCGCTTCTCCGTCATCTCCTGAAGCTTTTCTGGACAACAAAATTTGGATCAAAGTGTACCACTAAAGGTCCAAGAGGCTTCAAATGGCTTTACAACTTCTCCGTCAGCTCCTGAAGATTTTCTGGACACAAAATATCAATCAGACAGCGCAATTTAAGGTCCAAGAGGCTTCAAATGACACTCACCACTTCTCCGTCAGCTTATGAAGCTCTTCTGGACAGTATAATATGGATCAGACAGCGCAACATATGCACCAAGATGGTACACATTGCACTAACCGCTTCTTTGTCAGCTCCCAAAGCTTTTCTGGACAACAAAACATTTTTTTTTTTTTTTTTTTAAATTTTGCATATTTATTTATTTAACTTGTGTACTACTACCATTTTGGCAGCTTAAACTAGTTGTACATACAACAAAACATGGATCAGTTAGCGCAATTTAAGATCCTAGAGGCTTCAAATGGTACTCACCGCTTCTCCGTCAGCTCCTGAAGCTTTTCTGGACAAGAGGCTTCAAATTTCACTTACCGCTTCTCTGTCAGCTCGTGAAGCTTTTTTGGACAGTATAATATGGATCAGAAAGCGCAATTTGTGGTCCAAGAGGTTTCAAATGACACTTACAGTTTCTCCGTCAGGTCCTGAAGCTCTTTTGGACAGTATAATATGGATCAGACAGCGCAACTTATGCACCAAGATGGTACACATTGCACTAACCGCTTGTCCGTCAGCCCCAGACGCTGCTTTGGACAGTATAATGTGGATGAGACAGCGCAATTTAAACTCCAAGAGGCGTCAAGTGACACTTACCATTTCTCCGTCAGCTCCTGAAGCTTTTCTGGACAGCAAAATGTGGATCAAAGTGTACCATTAAAGTTCCAAGAGGCTTCAAATGGCCTTACAACTTCTCCGTCAGCTCCTGAAGATTTTCTGGACAACAAAATATCGATCAGACAGCGCAATTTAAGGTCCAAGAGGCTTCATATGACACTTACTACTTCTCCGTCAGCTTATGAAGCTCTTCTGGACAGTATAGTATGGATCGGACAGCGCAACTTATGCACCAAGATTGTACACATTGCACTCACCGCTTCTCTGTCAGCTCGTGAAGCTTTTTTGGACAGTATAATATGGATCAGAAAGCGCAATTTGTGGTCCAAGAGGTTTCAAATGACACATACAGCTTCTCCGTCAGCTCCTGAAGCTCTTCTGGACAACAGAATATGGATCAGACATCGCAATTTATTATCCAAGAGGCATCAAATTGCACTATCTGCTTGTCCGTCAGCCCCAGACGCTGCTTTGGACAGTATAATGTTGATGAGACAGCGCAATTAAAACTGCAAGAGTCTTCATGTGACACTTACCACTTCTCCGTCAGCTCCTGAAGCTTTTTTTGACAGCAAAATGTGGATCAAAGTGTACCATCAAGGGTCCAAGAGGCTTCAAATAGCCCTTACAACTTCTCCGTCAGCTCCTGAAGCTTTTCTGGACAACAAAATATGGATCAGACAGCGCAATTTAAGGTCCAAGAGGCTTCAAATGACACTTACAGTTTCTCCGTCAGCTCCTGAAGCTCTTCTGGACAGTATAATATGGATCAGACAGCGCAACTTATGCACCAAGATGGTACACATTGCACTAACCGCTTCTCTGTCAGCTCCCAAAGCTTTTCTGGACAGTAAAATGTGGATCAAAGTGTGCCATTAAAGGTCCAAGAGGCTTCAAATGGCACTTACAGCTTCTCCGTCAGCTCCTGAAGCTTTTTTGGACAGTAAAATATAGATCAGAGACCGCAATTTAAGGTCCAAAAACCTTCAAATGACACTAAACACTTCTCCGTCAGCCCCAGAAGCTCCTTTGGACAGTATAATGTGGATCACACAGCGCAATTTGTGGTCCAAGAGGTTTCAAATTACACTTACTGCTTTTCCTTCAGCTCCTGAAGCTTTTATGGACAGTATTATATAGATCAGAGACCGCAATTTAAGGTCAAAGAGGATTAATATAGCACTTAACGCTTATCCGTTAGGTACTAGAGCTTTTCCAAATACGGAAATATGAATCGTAGAGCGCTATTTATGGTCCTAGAGGCTTCAGCTCCTGAAGCTTTTCTTGACAAGAGGCTTCAAATTTCACTTACCGCTTCTCTGTCAGCTCGTGAAGCTTTTTTGGACAGTATAATATGGATCAGAAAGCGCAATTTGTGGTCCAAGAGGTTTCAAATGACACTTACAGTTTCTCCGTCAGCTCCTGAAGTTCTTCTGGACAGTATAATATGGATCAGACAGCGCAACTTATGCACCAAGATGGTACACATTGCACTAACCGCTTGTCCGTCAGCCCCAGACGCTGCTTTGGACAGTATAATGTGGATGAGACAGCGCAATTTAAACTCCAAGAGGCGTCAAGTGACACTTACCATTTCTCCGTCAGCTCCTGAAGCTTTTCTGGACAGCAAAATGTGGATCAAAGTGTACCATTAAAGGTCCAAGAGGCTTCAAATGGCTTTACAACTTCTCCGTCAGCTCCTGAAGATTTTCTGGACAACAAAATATTGATCAGACAGCGCAATTTAAGGTCCAAGAGGCTTCATATGACACTTACTACTTCTCCGCCAGCTTATGAAGCTCTTCTGGACAGTATAGTATGGATCGGACAGCGCAACTTATGCACCAAGATTGTACACATTGCACTCACCGCTTCTCTGTCAGCTCGTGAAGCTTTTTTGGACAGTATAATATGGATCAGAAAGCGCAATTTGTGGTCCAAGAGGTTTCAAATGACACTTACAGCTTCTCCGTCAGCTCCTGAAGCTCTTCTGGACAACAGAATATGGATCAGACATCGCAATTTATTATCCAAGAGGCATCAAATTGCACTATCTGCTTGACCGTCAGCCCCAGACGCTGCTTTGGACAGTATAATGTTGATGAGACAGCGCAATTAAAACTCCAAGAGGCTTCATGTGACACTTCTCCGTCAGCTCCTGAAGCTTTTTTGGACAGCAAAATGTGGATCAAAGTGTACCATTAAAGGTCCAAGAGGCTTCAAATAGCACTTACAACTTCTCCGTCAGCTCCTGAAGCTTTTCTGGACAACAAAATATGGATCAGACAGCGCAATTTAAGGTCCAAGAGGCTTCAAATGACACTTACAGTTTCTCCGTCAGCTCCTGAAGCTCTTCTGGACAGTATAATATGGATCAGACAGCGCAACTTATGCACCAAGATGGTACACATTGCACTAACCGCTTCTCTGTCAGCTCCCAAAGCTTTTCTGGACAGTAAAATGTGGATCAAAGTGTGCCATTAAAGGTCCAAGAGGCTTCAAATGGCACTTACAGCTTCTCCGTCAGCTCCTGAAGCTTTTTTGGACAGTATTATACAGATCAGAGACCGCAATTTAAGGTCAAAGAGGATTAATATTGCACTTAACGCTTATCCGTTAGGTACTAGAGCTTTTCCAAATACGGAAATATGAATCGTAGAGCGCAATTTATGGTCCTAGAGGCTTCAAATGGCACTCACCGTTCTCCGTCAGCTCCTGAAGCTTTTCTGGACAGCAAAATATGGATCAAACTGTGCCATTAAAGGTCCAAGAGGCTTCAAATGGCACTTACCGCTTCTCTGTCAGCTCCTGAAGCTTTTCAGGACAGTATTATATGGATCAGAAAGCGCAATTTGTGAACCAAGAGGTTTCAAATTACACTTACAGCTTCTCCGCCAGCTCCTGAATCTTTTAAAGAAAATATTGTATGGATAGAACAGCGCAACTTATGCACCAAGAGGCTACACATTGCACTTACCGCTTCTCAGTCAACTCCTAAAATTTTTCCGGACAACAAAATATCGATCAGACAGAGCAATTTAAGGTCCAAGAGCCTTCAAATGACACTTACCACTTCTCCGTCAGTTCCTAAAGCTTTTCTGGACAACAAAATATGGATCAGACAGCGCAATTTAAGGTCCAAGAGGCTTAATATTGCACTTAACGCTTATCCGTTAGGTACTACAGATTTTCCAAATACGGAGATATAAATCGTAGAGCGCAATTTATGGTCCTAGAGGCTTCAAATGGCACTCACCGCTTCTCCGTCAGTTCCTTAAGCTTTTCTGGACAATAAAATATGGATCAGAGAACGCAATTTATGGTCCATGAGGCTTCAAATGGCACTTACCGCTTCTTCGTCAGTTCCTAAAGCTTTTTTGGACAGTAAAATATAGACCAGAGACCGCAATTTAATGTCCAAGAGGCTTCAAAATGCACTTACCGCTTATCCGTTAGCTACTAGAGCTTTTTTGGACAGTAAAATATAGATCAGAGACCGCAATTTAATGTCCAAGAGGCTTCAAATTGCACTTGCCGCTTATACGTTAGGTACTAGAGCTTTTCCAAATACGGAAATATAAATCGTAGAGCGCAATTTATGGTCCTAGAGGCTTCAAATGGCACTCGCCGTTCTCCGTCATCTCCTGAAGCTTTTCTGGACAGCAAAATGTGGATCAAAGTGTACCATTAAAGGTCCAAGAGGCTTCAAATAGCACTTACAACTTCTCCGTCAGCTCCTGAAGATTTTCTGGACAACAAAATATCAATCAGACAGCGCAATTTAAGGTCCAAGAGGCTTCAAATGACACTTACAGTTTCTCCGTCAGCTTCTGAAGCTCTTCTGGACAGTATAATATGGATCAGACAGCGCAACTTATGCACCAAGATGGTACACATTGCACTAAACGCTTCTCTGTCAGCTCCCAAAGCTTTTCTGGACAGTAAAATGTGGATCAAAGTGTGCCATTAAAGGTCCAAGAGGCTTCAAATGGCACTTACAGCTTCTCCGTCAGCTCCTGAAGCTTTTTTGGACAGTATAATATAGATCAGAGACCGCAATTTAAGGTCCAAAAACCTTCAAATGACACTAAACACTTCTCCGTCAGCCCCAGAAGCTCCTTTGGACAGTATAATGTGGATCACACAGCGCAATTTGTGGTCCAAGAGGTTTCAAATTACACTTACTGCTTCTCCTTCAGCTCCTGAAGCTTTTATGGACAGTATTATACAGATCAGAGACCGCAATTTAAGGTCAAAGAGGATTAATATTGCACTTAACGCTTATCCGTTAGGTACTAGAGCTTTTCCAAATACGGAAATATGAATCGTAGAGCGCAATTTATGGTCCTAGAGGCTTCAAATGGCACTCACCGTTCTCCGTCAGCTCCTGAAGCTTTTCTGGACAGCAAAATATGGATCAAACTGTGCCATTAAAGGTCCAAGAGGCTTCAAATGGCACTTACCGCTTCTCTGTCAGCTCCTGAAGCTTTTCAGGACAGTATTATATGGATCAGAAAGCGCAATTTGTGAACCAAGAGGTTTCAAATTACACTTACAGCTTCTCCGCCAGCTCCTGAATCTTTTAAAGAAAATATTGTATGGATAGAACAGCGCAACTTATGCACCAAGAGGCTACACATTGCACTTACCGCTTCTCAGTCAACTCCTAAAATTTTTCCGGACAACAAAATATCGATCAGACAGAGCAATTTAAGGTCCAAGAGCCTTCAAATGACACTTACCACTTCTCCGTCAGTTCCTAAAGCTTTTCTGGACAACAAAATATGGATCAGACAGCGCAATTTATGGTCCAAGAGGCCTAATATTGCACTTAACGCTTATCCGTTAGGTACTACAGATTTTCCAAATACGGAGATATAAATCGTAGAGCGCAATTTATGGTCCTAGAGGCTTCAAATGGCACTCACCGCTTCTCCGTCAGTTCCTTAAGCTTTTCTGGACAATAAAATATGGATCAGAGAACGCAATTTATTGTCCATGAGGCTTCAAATGTCACTTACCGCTTCTTCGTCAGTTCCTAAAGCTTTTTTGGACAGTAAAATATAGACCAGAGACCGCAATTTAATGTCCAAGAGGCTTCAAAATGCACTTACCGCTTATCCGTTAGCTACTAGAGCTTTTTTGGACAGTAAAATATAGATCAGAGACCGCAATTTAATGTCCAAGAGGCTTCAAATTGCACTTGCCGCTTATCCGTTAGGTACTAGAGCTTTTCCAAATACGGAAATATAAATCGTAGAGCGCAATTTATGGTCCTAGAGGCTTCAAATGGCACTCACCGCTTCTCCGTCAGCTCCTGAAGATTTTTTGGACAGCAAAATGTGGATCAAAGTGTTCCATTAAAGGTCCAAGAGGCTTCAAATGGCTTTACAACTTCTCCGTCAGCTCCTGAAGATTTTCTGGACAGTATTATACAGATCAGACAGCGCAATTTAAGGCCCAAGAGGCTTCAAATGACACTCACCACTTCTCCGTCAGCTTATGAAGCTCTTCTGGACAGTATAATATGGATCAGACAGCGCAACATATGCACCAAGATGGTACACATTGCACTAACCGCTTCTGTGTCAGCTCCCAAAGCTTTTCTGGACAACAAAACATGGATCAGTTAGCGCAATTTAAGATCCTAGAGGCTTCAAATGGCACTCACCGCTTCTCCGTCAGCTCCTGAAGCTTTTCTGGACAAGAGGCTTCAAATTTCACTTACCGCTTCTCTGTCAGCTCGTGAAGCTTTTTTGGACAGAATAATATGGATCAGACAGCGCAACTTATGCACCAAGATGGTACACATTGCACTAACCGCTTGTCCGTCAGCCCCAGACGCTGCTTTGGACAGTATAATGTGGATGAGACAGCGCAATTTAAACTCCAAGAGGCGTCAAGTGACACTTACCATTTCTCCGTCAGCTCCTGAAGCTTTTCTGGACAGCAAAATGTGGATCAAAGTGTACCATTAAAGGTCCAAGAGGCTTCAAATGGCTTTACAACTTCTCCGTCAGCTCCTGAAGATTTTCTGGACAACAAAATATCGATCAGACAGCGCAAGAGGCTTCATATGACACTTACTACTTCTCCGTTAGCTTATGAAGCTCTTCTGGACAGTATAGTATGGATCGGACAGCGCAACTTATGCACCAAGATTGTACACATTGCACTCACCGCTTCTCTGTCAGCTCGTGAAGCTTTTTTGGACAGTATAATATGGATCAGAAAGCGCAATTTGTGGTCCAAGAGGTTTCAAATGACACATACAGCTTCTCCGTCAGCTCCTGAAGCTCTTCTGGACAACAGAATATGGATCAGACATCGCAATTTATTATCCAAGAGGCATCAAATTGCACTATCTGCTTGTCCGTCAGCCCCAGACGCTGCTTTGGACAGTATAATGTTGATGAGACAGCGCAATTAAAACTGCAAGAGGCTTCATGTGACACTTACCACTTCTCCGTCAGCTCCTGAAGCTTTTTTTGACAGCAAAATGTGGATCAAAGTGTACCATTAAGGGTCCAAGAGGCTTCAAATAGCCCTTACAACTTCTCCGTCAGCTCCTGAAGCTTTTCTGGACAACAAAATATGGATCAGACAGCGCAATTTAAGGTCCAAGAGGCTTCAAATGACACTTACAGTTTCTCCGTCAGCTCCTGAAGCTCTTCTGGACAGTATAATATGGATCAGACAGCGCAACTTATGCACCAAGATGGTACACATTGCACTAACCGCTTCTCTGTCAGCTCCCAAAGCTTTTCTGGACAGTAAAATGTGGATCAAAGTGTGCCATTAAAGGTCCAAGAGGCTTCAAATGGCACTTACAGCTTCTCCGTCAGCTCCTGAAGCTTTTTTGGACAGTAAAATATAGATCAGAGACCGCAATTTAAGGTCCAAAAACCTTCAAATGACACTAAACACTTCTCCGTCAGCCCCAGAAGCTCCTTTGGACAGTATAATGTGGATCACACAGCGCAATTTGTGGTCCAAGAGGTTTCAAATTACACTTACTGCTTTTCGTTCAGCTCCTGAAGCTTTTATGGACAGTATTATATAGATCAGAGACCGCAATTTAAGGTCAAAGAGGATTAATATAGCACTTAACGCTTATCCGTTAGGTACTAGAGCTTTTCCAAATACGGAAATATGAATCGTAGAGCGCTATTTATGGTCCTAGAGGCTTCAGCTCCTGAAGCTTTTCTTGACAAGAGGCTTCAAATTTCACTTACCGCTTCTCTGTCAGCTCGTGAAGCTTTTTTGGACAGTATAATATGGATCAGAAAGCGCAATTTGTGGTCCAAGAGGTTTCAAATGACACTTACAGTTTCTCCGTCAGCTCCTGAAGTTATTCTGGACAGTATAATATGGATCAGACAGCGCAACTTATGCACCAAGATGGTACACATTGCACTAACCGCTTGTCCGTCAGCCCCAGACGCTGCTTTGGACAGTATAATGTGGATGAGACAGCGCAATTTAAACTCCAAGAGGCGTCAAGTGACACTTACCATTTCTCCGTCAGCTCCTGAAGCTTTTCTGGACAGCAAAATGTGGATCAAAGTGTACCATTAAAGGTCCAAGAGGCTTCAAATGGCTTTACAACTTCTCCGTCAGCTCCTGAAGATTTTCTGGACAACAAAATATCGATCAGACAGCGCAATTTAAGGTCCAAGAGGCTTCATATGACACTTACTACTTCTCCGTCAGCTTATGAAGCTCTTCTGGACAGTATAGTATGGATCGGACAGCGCAACTTATGCACCAAGATTGTACACATTGCACTCACCGCTTCTCTGTCAGCTCGTGAAGCTTTTTTGGACAGTATAATATGGATCAGAAAGCGCAATTTGTGGTCCAAGAGGTTTCAAATGACACTTACAGCTTCTCCGTCAGCTCCTGAAGCTCTTCTGGACAACAGAATATGGATCAGACATCGCAATTTATTATCCAAGAGGCATCAAATTGCACTATCTGCTTGACCGTCAGCCCCAGACGCTGCTTTGGACAGTATAATGTTGATGAGACAGCGCAATTAAAACTCCAAGAGGCTTCATGTGACACTTCTCCGTCAGCACCTGAAGCTTTTTTGGACAGCAAAATGTGGATCAAAGTGTACCATTAAAGGTCCAAGAGGCTTCAAATAGCACTTACAACTTCTCCGTCAGCTCCTGAAGCTTTTCTGGACAACAAAATATGGATCAGACAGCGCAATTTAAGGTCCAAGAGGCTTCAAATGACACTTACAGTTTCTCCGTCAGCTCCTGAAGCTCTTCTGGACAGTATAATATGGATCAGACAGCGCAACTTATGCACCAAGATGGTACACATTGCACTAACCGCTTCTCTGTCAGCTCCCAAAGCTTTTCTGGACAGTAAAATGTGGATCAAAGTGTGCCATTAAAGGTCCAAGAGGCTTCAAATGGCACTTACAGCTTCTCCGTCAGCTCCTGAAGCTTTTTTGGACAGTATTATACAGATCAGAGACCGCAATTTAAGGTCAAAGAGGATTAATATTGCACTTAACGCTTATCCGTTAGGTACTAGAGCTTTTCCAAATACGGAAATATGAATCGTAGAGCGCAATTTATGGTCCTAGAGGCTTCAAATGGCACTCACCGTTCTCCGTCAGCTCCTGAAGCTTTTCTGGACAGCAAAATATGGATCAAACTGTGCCATTAAAGGTCCAAGAGGCTTCAAATGGCACTTACCGCTTCTCTGTCAGCTCCTGAAGCTTTTCAGGACAGTATTATATGGATCAGAAAGCGCAATTTGTGAACCAAGAGGTTTCAAATTACACTTACAGCTTCTCCGCCAGCTCCTGAATCTTTTAAAGAAAATATTGTATGGATAGAACAGCGCAACTTATGCACCAAGAGGCTACACATTGCACTTACCGCTTCTCAGTCAACTCCTAAAATTTTTCCGGACAACAAAATATCGATCAGACAGAGCAATTTAAGGTCCAAGAGCCTTCAAATGACACTTACCACTTCTCCGTCAGTTCCTAAAGCTTTTCTGGACAACAAAATATGGATCAGACAGCGCAATTTAAGGTCCAAGAGGCTTAATATTGCACTTAACGCTTATCCGTTAGGTACTACAGATTTTCCAAATACGGAGATATAAATCGTAGAGCGCAATTTATGGTCCTAGAGGCTTCAAATGGCACTCACCGCTTCTCCGTCAGTTCCTTAAGCTTTTCTGGACAATAAAATATGGATCAGAGAACGCAATTTATGGTCCATGAGGCTTCAAATGGCACTTACCGCTTCTTCGTCAGTTCCTAAAGCTTTTTTGGACAGTAAAATATAGACCAGAGACCGCAATTTAATGTCCAAGAGGCTTCAAAATGCACTTACCGCTTATCCGTTAGCTACTAGAGCTTTTTTGGACAGTAAAATATAGATCAGAGACCGCAATTTAATGTCCAAGAGGCTTCAAATTGCACTTGCCGCTTATACGTTAGGTACTAGAGCTTTTCCAAATACGGAAATATAAATCGTAGAGCGCAATTTATGGTCCTAGAGGCTTCAAATGGCACTCACCGTTCTCCGTCATCTCCTGAAGCTTTTCTGGACAGCAAAATGTGGATCAAAGTGTACCATTAAAGATCCAAGAGGCTTCAAATGGCTTTACAACTTCTCCGTCAGCTCCTGAAGATTTTCTGGACAACAAAATATCGATCAGACAGCGCAATTTAAGGTCCAAGAGGCTTCAAATGACACTCACCACTTCTCCGTCAGCTCAGCGTAAGCTTTTCTGGACAGCTAAAATGTGGATCAAAGTGTACCATCGAAGGACCAAGAGGCTTCAAATGGCCTAACAACTTCTCCGCCAGCTCCCTGAAGATTTTCTGGACAACAAAATATCGATCAGACAGCGCAATTTAAGGTCCAAGAGGCTTCAAATGACACTTACCACTTCTCCGTCAGCCCGGGAAGCTCTTCTGGACAATGGCAGTATGGATCAGACAACGCAACTGATGCACAAAGATGTTACAAATTGCACTCACCGCTTCTCTGTTTTTTTTTTTTTTTTTTTTTTTTTTTTTTTTATGGATCAGAACTTTTTTTTTTTTTTTTTTTTGGCTTCAAATGACACTTACCGCTTATCCGTCAGCTACTGATTTTTTTTTTTTTTTTTTTTTTTTGATCAGTCAGCGCATTTAATTTTTTTTTTTTTATCCAAATGCACTATCTATCCGCTTGTCCGTCTGCCCCAGAAGCTCCTTTGGACAGTATAATGCGGATCAGAGCATGCAACTTAAGGTCCATGATGCTTCAACTAAGACTCACCGCTTCTCCGTCAGCTCCTGAAGCTTTTATGGACAGTATAATATGGGTCACAAGGCGAAATTTGTGGTCCCAGAGACTTCAACTTACAGTTACCGCTGCTTCTCGGTTATTTACTGGAGCTATTGCAGCGACGGAAATATGAATCATACTGCGTAATTTAAGATCCAAGAGGCTTCAAATTACACTTACAGCTTCTCTGTCAGCT
>JAWNNI010000149.1:0-61933 GCA_035043065.1 Hirtodrosophila confusa | reverse complement strand
ATTATATTCTGATATAGATGGTTCGACTATACCATCTTTAATCAATTTTTCTAATTGTCTATTTATTTCTGGTTTTTCTGTTTCCGCATTTCTATAGTTTTTTATGTATACTGGAGTTTTGTCTGCTAATCTTAATTTTTGCTTGTAAAAGTTGTTACTTGAGATTGCTTCTGATTCTAGACCAAATATATCACTGTATTTGGTGCATAATTCAGTAAGTTCTGTTTTCACATGTTCTGGGAATTTTAATTTGGTTAAGACTTCATTAGTTCTATTGTTTTGGTTTTTATCGAATGATTTAATTTCGTAATTTTCTATTGATTCGAATTCAATGTTTGGATTTTTGATATTTATATTTTTATTTGTTGTATTCAAAATACGAACTATTGCAATATTGCTTTTTACGATGCTGTTAGCTATAAATACCCCAGGATGAATTTCCTGATTTGGTATTAAAGCAGCATTTTCATTTGTCTGAAGTGTGGTTTTTACTCCCTGTACCCATAAAATGGGTAAAAAGGGGGTATTACATCTGTGCAAATGTATTTAACAGACAGAAGGAGACATCTCCGACCCTATAAAGTATATATATTCTTGATCAGTATCAAAAGAGATTTCGATTTGGCCATGTCCGTCTGTCTGTCCGTCTGTCTGTATGAACGCGTCGATCTCAGCAACTACTTACAAGAGCTAGAGACACCAAATTTGAAATGTAGGTTCCTGTATACCATACGCAGATCAAGTTTGTTTCATATTTCAGATATCTCCCCCGTTCCCCCGCAAATCGATTAAAACCGTTTTACAGGAACAATTTTCAAGATATAGCTTTAAGATTTGACATGTACAATACTTTAGTCTCTTTTAATCTACTGTCCAAATTTCAAGTCGATCGGATAATAAACACGGAAGTTATTCACGAAAGAAGATTCAGCGATGCAGCGAGAGGGGGAAGAAGAAGCACAGCCACCAATTAAAATGCCTCACTTGCGCTGTCGTTTTTGCCGCCTATGTGCGTGCGTCTTTGTGTATGTGTAAGTGGACGTAGATGTGATTGGATGTTTTAGACCTGGGTACAGGGAGTTTCGTAGTCGGGTATACTCGACTATAGCATTCTTACTTGTTTTTGTTTGACCCGTTTAGTTTCATTAAAAACTTAAGACTAAATTCTACAAATTTTTGTTTTGCTGCAATATCTACATCTTCCATTCTTTACAGTGTTGGGAAATATAATACATATAGGGGAACTACTCAAAAATATTACTTTGGAAAAATACAACATCCACAGTGCAATACAACTCAAAAGCCAATTAGAAAACACCACAATAGACGATGATGAGATTCTAGTGTCTTTTGATGTAGTATCATTGTTCAAAAATATACCGATAAATCTAGCTATACTAAATATAATGGATCGATGGACTGAAATAACGCAATAAACAACTATACCTAAGCCAAAATTTAAGGAAATTCTTGACATTATACTTATTGACAATAATTACTTATCATACAATGACGTCTTATATAACCAAATATTTGACATGCCAATGGGCAACCCAATATCACCAACAATAGCCAATATAGTACTGGACAAAATTCTTGACAATGCCACTGACGAACTG
The DNA here is from genome assembly GCA_035043065.1 of Hirtodrosophila confusa. Taxonomy (NCBI): domain Eukaryota; kingdom Metazoa; phylum Arthropoda; class Insecta; order Diptera; family Drosophilidae; genus Hirtodrosophila; species Hirtodrosophila confusa. The sequence continues at coordinate 60,314 of JAWNNI010000149.1, read as the reverse complement.
AAAAAGAAGAATATACATATAAAATTTATATCAAAATATGTGGGCGACATATTATGTTTTATAAAAGAAAAGGATGTACAAATTATTTTGGACTCGCTAAATAAGCAACACAAAAGGATACAATTCACGATCGAAAAGGAAAATAACAACAAAATTGCATATTTGGACACGGAACTGGAGAACAACAGAGGCAGGATTGTATTCAAATGGTTCACAAAAATGATTGCATCGGGACGTATAATGAACTTTAGTTCTACACAAAGCATATACGATTAGTGACGAATTACACAGAGCACAAATATATATAAAATTAAAAACATTATTTTTAAAAAATAGCTTCCCCGGGAATCTTATAAACATTTTAATAACAAACGCGACAACCCAAAACAAGAACACAGACAAAAACAAAGACATAGAAAAAGAGGATAAGCAATACATTAGTGTACCTACCATACATAAATAATTTAACAAATCGGCAAACAATAAAAAAAATAATTCCAGACGCACATTCCAAACACCTAATGTACGCGTACAAAGCACATACAAACACAAGAAATTTGTTTACGAACACGAAAGACAAAATACAAAAAGACAAAAAACAACACGTCATATATGAGATCAAGTGCAATGAAAACAAGGTGAAAGATGCAACGGAGTCTATATAGGAACAACAAAACTCGCGCTAGGCACAAGAATTGCAGAACATAAGGGAGACGCAAACAAAGAGAAAATGACAACAGCACTTGCGCAGCATATCACAACAACAGGACACACAGCTGATTTCGACAACACCAAAATATTAGACATTGAGAGAAGAGAACGAACGAGACTGACGCTAGAGAGCCTACGAATACAACAACAAGGGGAGAACACTGTAAACCACAAAGAAGACATTGAGAAGACAAACTTTATTTACGCGGCAGCAATAGCAGTTGACAAACAAAACTTGACGCGCAAAGACGATAGAAATAAAACGACGATGGATAGACATAAACAAAAAGAAGGAACAATGACGACTCTGTAGGAAATGCTTTATATGTATGTAAATGTCTTTTATATGCATGTAAAATCAGACTCCCTGAGGAAGGCGTTATCAACTCGCTTTAGGATACACGGCTATTTCTTATGTTATTATTTGGTGCCTACGTAACTTCAGTCGCGCTGAGCCCTTATCGTGGGAAAGGAATTATGCTGTCGTTGCAATTATTTGCTTACGACAGAGTCTGTTGGCTCTGTTTAGTATATGCATAAGGCGGTTATTAATATACCTATAATGATTATAGTGTATAAAATAATTTCGTGTCTATATGATTTTTTTTATGTAATAATTAATTTCTTTACTCATGTGGCTTATTTCATTTAAAGGATTAGCAGTAGTGGTTTTGTTTAACAATATTTCTATCTTCCATGGATGTATTTCTTCTACTGTAAATGTTAGGTTATTTATTTGTAAGCCACATTGGTTAACCTGAATTATTTAGTTAGCTGTAACTGAAAATGGTGAGTTTATGCAATTGGAGAATATTTGTGTTTGATTTATCTTAAAAATGATCTTACATTAGTTTTTTTTATAATCGATTGAATACATTTGTCCTTTACATATGTTTTGGTTTTAAAGTCTATTTAATTTTCATTGTATGTATATGCTGTTACAGAATGTGTTGTATACTACCACTGTATACATGGGGGCTTCAATATATAATATATTCAAATGGGATTTGTAAAATTATGTATAAATTATTATCTGATGATGACCATACAGACGTTTCTATATGTAGAAGTTGATCCTGATTTAATTGTATTACCGTTTCATGGTTCAGAAGTTTTGGATCGAACAAACCGTGCTTAGCCAATTGCATGCCCATTTATAAATCGTCAATATATTCTAGCAATCTTTCTATTTGTTGGCGGGCTAGGTTTGCTGCGTATAAATTACTGTTGGTTTTATAAATATTTTTAAGTGCAAGATTAATTTGGTCAATTACTTTATTAAATTGGTCATTAACTATCATATTTTTACTCCCTGTACCCATAAAATGGGTAAAAGGGGGTACTAAATCTGTGCAAATGTATGTAACAGGCAGAAGGAGGCATCTCCGACTCTATAAAGTATATATATTATGTATATATATTCTTGATCAGTATCAAAAGAGATTTCGCTTTGGCCATGTTCGTCCGTCTGTCCGTATGAAAGCGTCGATCTCAGCAACTATTAAAGCTAGAGACACCAAATTTAAAATGTAGGTTTCTGTATAACATACGCAGATCAAGTTTGTTTTATATTCAAGATATCTCCCCCCACTCCACCGCAATTCGATAAAAATCGTTTTACAGGAACAATTTTTACTGCCTGTACCCATTAAATGGGTAAAAAGGGGGTACTAAGTCTGTGCAAATGTATGTAACAGGCAGAAGGAGACATCTCCGACCCTATGAAGTATATATATTCTTGATCAGTATCAAAAGACATTTTGATTTGGCCATGTCCGTCTGTCTGTCCGTCCGTCTGTCCGTCCGTCCGTGTGTCCGTCTGTCCGATCTCAGCCACTGTAAGAGCAAGAGACACCAAATTTGGAATGTAGGCTCGTGTATAGCGGGAGCAGGTCAAGTTTATTTTAGATTTGAGATATTCCACCCCATTCCCCCGCTATTCGATAAAAACCGTACAACAGTATCAAATCAAGATATACGTTTGCGATTTGGTACATACATTACATTATTCACTCTCAATCTACTGTCAAAATTTTAAGTCGATTGGATAATAAGCACGGAACATTCAACATACAAGATTCAGTATTGATGAGAGGGGGAAGAAGCAGCCACCATTTAAAATGCCTCGCTGCGCTGTCGCGCGCTGTGGCTCGTGTGCGTTCATCTTTGTGTATGAGTGTGTGTATGTGTAAGTGTACGAAGACGCAGTACGAAGATCGGAAATATTTGACCTGGGTACAGGGAGTTTTGTAGTCGGGTATACTCGACTATAGCACTCTTACTTGTTAAGATATAGATTTTGGATTTGACTTGTACAATACTTTAGTCACTCTTAATCTACTGTCAAAATCAAGTCGATCGGATAATAAACACGGAAGTTATTCAACGAACAAGATTCAATGTTGCCTTTAAAATGCCTTGCTTGCGCTGTCGCTCGTGCGTGTGCGTCTTTGTGTATGTGTGAGTATATGTGTAGTGTAGGAAGACGCGATCGGAAATATTTGACCTGAGTATAGGGAGTTTTGTAGTCGGGTATACTCGACTATAGCTTTCTTACTTATTTCTAATGCCATTTATATTTTCATTTAGATTTTCTAAATCGTCAGCATCTAAGGTTCCATACAAGTATTTGATGGTCTTTCCCGTGTTGGTAATTACTTTTACTTGCAAATGTATAATATATAATCATAGTTGTCAGCTAGCATTTGATGCGTATGGACGCTTTCTTCATATTCGCTATGTCGATTCGCTTTTCGTTGAGTGCAAGACTGAAGTTTCGGCAACCCAGCTTCTGAACTTTGATGCAATTCATTGCTCTTCAATCTGCCGCCATGTTTATCATATTGCTTGTATTGATATTTCGTCGGAGCCAATCAACCTTTTGACGCATTTGCCTAATCTATTATGGCAGTGCGACTACTGCGTTGTGTCGAATGACTCTCATTTTAAAATTGATGAAATAAGTGCTAAAGTGCAGAAACTTGAACTTCTATACAAAGAGCTAAGGTCTAGTTTAAAGGAGACATGTCCTACCAAATCTAGCCTCATTAGTGTTGCCAATCAGAACAATAACAAAGTGAATTGTGCTACTCTAAATTCTGTTCCTGAAGTTGCTAAGGTCAATGACCCAGATCAGTTGCCAGTCACTGCAGCTGATCTTCATTCTCAGCAAGTCAACAATAACTTTGTGACAGTGCGGAAAAAGCAAACCAAGAAGCGCGCAAACAATAAAAACAAGCATGTTGTTGGTGTTGCTTCTAACTGTACTGGTCCGGAGGTAAAACACAGCCTGTCGGTAAATTTTCAACGCAAACGGATCCAGAGGCGGTGTTAAAATAAGTATGTTGCTGACAAATTGAAAGTTAATTCTAATGTGCTCACTTGCTTTAAGCTGGTTAAGCGTGATGCTGTCTTAGCCACAATGCGCTTTGTCAATTTTAAACTTGGAATTCCTGAGCCTTTTTATTTAGATGTCTTCTGTGATTCGTTCTGGCCTTTATCTGTGAAAGTTGCCAGATTTGTTTACAGACCAAGGGCTGATCCTGAAATTACGGCTGTTAGTCTACAAGCCTCTAACCATCCCCGCACATCATCGACGATTCGGGATTGCTTCCAAAACGTTTCGCCAATTCAAAAAAACCCCCAGTGAGTGACGCCAGTGGCGTCAATACTAGTCTTGTTGTAGCAACTAGCTACCGACAATGCGTTAGAGAGTCAAGCTTCTCTCACGCACTCTATTCAACTTCGGATCTACAACAACAATTTCGTCAACTTTTACTCTGCGTAACAACTGCTATGCTGCCTAGGTGGTAAACTTGTCGTGTGCTGCCGCAGCTCGGCTCTTCTCCTCTTCGTCGCACTGCTGCCCTTACCTAAGAGTGGCACTTAATCACCCGCTCTCGTTTTGCATATCGCCAAGACGTTTTATTACTTTTTGATAAGGCCTTTGCTCTCCGCGCCGTTGCACTTGCTCATCGAACGCTCGCTTTGGTTTTCGCATAACTTAATGGTGCCATCTACATTGCCGTCACTCCCGTGGGTACCTACACCTGCTGCTCATCAGATGGACGATCAATTATCTCCGGAATGCGAACCAAGTCGCAATTGGTTCGATTGGCAACTTCCGTTTGTGATTTTGATGTCATAGTTCTAGTTGAGGCGTGACTCAACTCTAATTTCTATGATGCTGAGTTTTTTGATATCAACACCTTTCATGTCTTTCGTAAAGACAGAGACGCTGTTAAACTTCTGGCTCGAGGGGTGGAGGTGTTACTGTGGTTGTGAGGCGAAATTTGCGAAGTTGGCTCGCACGCCTTACCAATAATGATTCAACGCTAGATCAGTTGGCTGTCTTTGTGGACGGTGACATTGACACTATTTGCATTTGCGTCCCATATATACCTCGAAACAGCGCTTTTGAACTGTATAAGGCGCATGTGGAAAACGATACCAATCTTCACCGTGGCCTGGAAGCCACCAATTTCTTTCCGTTATGGGAGATTTTAATCTTGGCAAAATTATGTGGTCTCCGTTCCCAAATAATTCTACATATTTGCCTTCTAACGTACATCACCCGCAAGAAATGATTGTGGTTGATGAATTTTATAGTATGGGATTAACCCAAATTAATTCTTACTTTAATTTCTTGCATAAAATATTAGACCTTGTTTTTCTAAGCATAGATGTTAATTACAGCATAATTCATTGCTTAAATTCACTTTCTAATTGTGACATGCACCATCTTTCTCTTCTACTTACAATTAAATTTTACTCTTTTTTACCTACTTTACGGCCTACTTATAGTAATATTTGTGATTTTGATTTTTCACATTGTAACTTCGATGTAATTAATATTGTATCGTCAGTATAAGCGGGAATTTGAGTATTTGAATAAATTTCTTTATAACCAATACATATTGAGCATGGACCAAGGGATCAAGAGCTGCCCCAAAATGTTCTGGACTTTTATTAAATCCAAGAAATCTTCGTCACTTTTACTTTCATCTATGACTTATGATTCATTTTCATCTAACTCTGGTTTGGGTATTGCTAACCTCTTTGCTAGGTTTTTAAATCGAACTTTGAGCCTTGGATTGAGTTTGTTGATGAAATTACTCACAGCTCCACTGAAACTTTCTTAAATGTGGGAAATATCAGAGTATCAGAGGCAGATATTTTTGATGCGGCCAGTAACCTAAATATCTCAATGAAGCCTGATTGTGATGGTAGAAGATATTTTTTCTTAAATCATGCATTGGTACACTAAGTGTAGCTCTGCTGGTAATTTTTTCTAAATCTCTAGCTTCTGGCATTGATAAATGATAAATGGAAGCAAGCTACAATCACGCCAATATTTAAGAATGGCCATAAATGTGATATTAGGAATTATAGAGGCATTGCCAAACTTAGTAATGTTTCTAAATTATTTGAGCGCATAATAGCTAAGCACATTGCTTTCTAAATAAAACCATATATTGATCCTAGGCAACACGGGTTTTTACGAGGGATCTACTGTGACTAATTTATGCGTTTTTTACAATCTTTGTATCAAGAGCTTTTCCCGTCGCTGCCAGGTAGACACAATCTATACTGATTTTCCTAAAGCCTTTGATAAAGTTAGTCACAGTATTCTAGTAATGAAATTGTCGAAGTATGGGTTTCATTCATCGATCTTGAACTGGTTCAACTCAAATCTGAGTGGTCGTTCTTATCGTGTTGACATAAATAATACTCTATCTTCTTCTTTCCTGGCTTCCTCCGGTGTTCCTCAAGGGAGCTCGCTAGGTCCCTTGCTTTTCATTATATTCATTAATGATATTGGCAGTTGCTTTAAGTTGCAGACTATCTTTTATATGCGGATGACCTTAAATTGCTTAATTGCATTTCATCAGTGTGGGATGTCTTGAAATTGCAGCAGGACTTATTTAATTTATCAGATTGGTGTATTCGTAGCCATTTGGCTCTAAACTTGTTTTGTAACTTATAGTAAATGCCTATACTCATTTAATGCTTCCTATTTGTTAATGAGATACATATGTGCTAACACGGAAAAAGGAAGTTTTAGACTTAGGAGTTATATTTGACTCAAAATTTATATCTGTTGAACATATAGCCTAGAGCATATGCGATGGCAGGTTTTGTGTGGCGCAACTCCTTCTAATTTAATGACCCTTATACCAGACTGGCTTTATATTTTGCTTTTGCCAGATCAATTTTAGAATACGCATCTATTATTTGGAACGCTTCTACAGTAGTACACTGTACTAGAATTGAGCGGGTACAAAAACGGTTTCTTAAATTTGCGTTAAGCCCTCTCCATTTTATGTTACCTTTGCCCTCATATAAGTCGTCTCGTTTAGTGCACCTGTCTACGCTAGAGGATAGGCGAACCATTGCTGCTCTAATATTTATAAATAATATTATTATTGGCAATATAGATTGCTCAGTCCTTCTTGCTAATATAAACTTTTCAGTACCGGGTAGACAATTGCGAAATTTAATGCCATTTAATGTGGGTTTTCACAGAACTCTCTATGCTCTTAACACGAGCTCTGAAATATTATAATGAGTTGCCAACTGACATGCGGTTTGACTTTAGTCAAAACACATTTCATATTAAGGAACTACTTAAAAAGTTATTTTTATAATTCTTATTATATAATCCAAATTTGTTACCTTAATATTATTATTATTATTTTAGAATTAAGTATGCTAAGCTAGATCTAGAATAACCAGAAAGCCCTTTGACATTGGTTAAGAATAAATAAATAAATGAATAAATAATTTATGTAATTCCCAATCTAAATCTGTAATTGATGCTTTGCTTATTGTTTTAATTATATTATTGTAAGTTTCTAAAATATAGATCCTATTTATACGAATATAATGATGTGAAAAATTTTAAGGTATTTTTATTTATTTATTTATATAACTGTATGCTTATAGTTATAGCTAAAGGTACAGGATATGCAGCCATAGCTACTAGGGCTTTCGGCTGAGGATGTGTATGCTTAACTTGTCAGTTCTTACTAATCTATATATTATATAAAAGAGTTCGTGCTGACTGATTGGCAATCATCGCACAGCCCAAACCGTAAGAGCTAGGATGCTGAAATTTCCACAGTAGATTCCATCTATGATGAAAGTGCACACTAAGACAGTATTTTGGAAAATTCCACCCGCAAGCGTGGAAAATCGCGGAAAACTGTTTTATGAAACTTTTTTGTTTACCATCCAATCGGCTTCAAACTCATTTTCAGAGATCTACACAAAAATTCATTTGACACGTTTTTCACCGATTTTGGAAAATCTACCACCATGGGCGGGAAATGGGGGTCTCAAGGTTGTATGGGCGAAAGGCTAATTTTAATCCGATCACCTTCAAATTCATTTTCAAAGTTCTTCACGTAAAATAATTCGACATGTGTATCAGCGATTTTGAGAAATTCAGCCCTATGGTCAGAAAATCGGTGGAAAACTCCGCAATTCGACATTTTTAATTTTCATGCGATTGGCTTCAAACTCATTTTCAAACATTTCTGTTTATCATCCAATTATTTTGAAACTAATTTTCAAAGACCCACATTAAATAATTCGACACATGTGCTACTGGTCTTGAAAAATGCACGCCCACGGTCCGAAAGGGGTGAAGTCTGGAATTCAGCTTCATAATAATTTCCAAATATAAATAAAAAAAACCTCGGTACTTTGGGAAATACAACGGGCGGAAAATAGTTGGAAAGCTTCAGTCTGGATCTTTAGTATTATTCGTTGAATTGGTTTTCAAATGCCAAATGATTTTGCAAAATCTACTCCGCGTCGCCACGGGCGGGAAATGGAAGTCAAGCACAAATGAGTGAGATTATTTGTTTAGTTAGGCCGGCTTCAAAGTCATTTTCATAGCCTTACACATAGCCCTAAACATTAGTACATTAGCTGAACTATATAGTTTCCTACTACCACGGGAGGGAAAACTGTGATACGTTAGTTTTGTGTATTTCTTACGGTTGACGAAGAAGTCAAATTCAACATAATGCATTTTAATCTAAATATTATTAGTTTTACCAGCTAGTAATATATATATTGATACATATGTAGATATATTATGTGTGTATTTATTTACATGTTTGTGGATTGGGTTTAACGTATGCCTTAGTCTTATAATAATTTTGTTAGCTTGGCTTTTTTGAGGAAGTCGTTGATTTTTAGAATATTTTTTGTAGTTGGGTAGGATAGGAGTGATTTGTAGGAATGGTTTGGGATGTGCATTCTGAATTGTCGGAATGCTGTGCATTCGTCCAGAATGTCATCGATTGAGATGGTTATGTTGTTGTTGCAGAATTGACAGTTTGTGTCGCCATTCTGAAGGAATCTGTGTTTGTGTGTCATCTTTGTGTGCCCGAGTCGAAGTCTGACGATGTTTGATATATTTTCCGGGTTAAGTTTTTAAAGTAGGTGTGGTTGTTTTTAAAGGTATTAATCGATAGAGAAGCTATTGTAATTATGGATTGATACCAAATCGAAGTGTTAGAAATTAAGTTTTGATTTTTGTTTGCTAGGGATTGCTTGATGTGTTTTTTTATATCAGTTCGATTTAGGTTTGGTGTTGTTAGAAGAGATGAAACTGTTGCTATTTTAGCTGCTTCGTCTGCTAGTTCGTTCCCTTTTATACCGACATGGCTTGGCACCAAAAGAATTTTAATCTTCGGATAGTATTTTGTTACTAGTTCTCGAATTTTGGTAGCATATAGTGTGTCGTTGTTAATATTTTGAATGGATTCAATAGCAGAGAGAGTCAGAGCAAATACATGTTTTATGTGCGTGTGTGATTGCTATTTCTGTAGCTTCAAGTAGAGTTATGGTTTCAGCTGTGTAGATAGAGGAGTAGTAGGGTAGCACGGTAGCCTTGTTGACAAGAGCGTCTACATACAGTAGACAGTCTGTAACAGACTTCCCCTTCTTGAAGCCTAGTTGGTGGCTGTTTAGTAATTTGTTAGACGTGACAAGCCACCAGTCTTTATACTATGTTCCCGAAGAGAAAATAGTATATTGGGTTTGCAAAATGTCCGTCTGTCCGTATGAACGCAATTTTTTTGTCTTTATCTATAAGCTAGAGCAACCAAACTTGGTACACATGTACACCCTCAATTTATGAAGTGTCGAGCGTCTCTTTCCGAACATACAAATAACAAAATTATATAGAACTAGGAACATAGTATTCTGCAGTCGGGTACGTCCGACTGCAACGTTATTACTTGTTTAGCTATATTTTTGGTCTAATATTTTTAAAAGGCATGGGTTTAAAGCTATTGGTCTGTGTGATGTTATTTTTGTTTTATTTTGACTTGCTTTGTATTTTGGAGCAATTCTGCTGGTCTTGTACGTTTGTGGTATGTAATTATCTAATATATCGTTGAGGAATAAGATGATAAGGTTTTTAAATGAATTTGAGGTGTGTTTTTTCATTGAATAATTTATTTATTGGTGTATACCCTCAATTTATGAAGTGTCGAGCGTCTCTTTCCGAACATACAAATAACCAAATTATATAGAACTAGGAACATAGTATTCTGCAGTCGGGTACGTCCGACTGCAACGTTATTACTTGTTTAGCTATATTTTTGGTCTAATATTTTTAAAAGGCGTGGGTTTAAAGCTATTGGTCTGTGTGATGTTATTTTTGTTTTATTTTGACTTGCTTTGTATTTTGGAGCAATTGTGCTGGTCTTGTACGTTTGTGGTATGTAATTATCTAATATATCGTTGAGGAATAAGATGATACGGTTTTTAAATGAATTTGAGGTGTGTTTTTTCATTGAATAATTTATTTTGTCGAAACCTGGGGTATGTCTTTTAGACTGTTTAGGGCTTAGTGAAATTCTAAAGCATTTTTTGTATTTTCCATGAAGGCTGCTTTTTTGGTCGGCATGCTGTTATTGTGAGGTATGTTGTATGTATTTTGCTTGGCTATCAAAAACTGCGGAGAGAAATTACTGTCTTGTGATTCAAGTGACCAGTGCTAAGCAAAGGCGTTAGCCACTCCTGTTGGCTCTGTAATAATGTTGCTAGTATTGCTATCTTGTATGCAGTGTATGTAAGAGTTTTTGTGGAGACCACAGAACTTTCTTATTTTGCACCATATAGTGTCTGAGCTTGAGTTGGGGGAAATGTCTGAGGTAAGTTCGTAAATGCTATTTGTTTTAGATTTTCGAATTAGTCTTCGATATTGTGCGTTAATTTTTTTGTAGTTTATTATGTTGATTTGGTTTATGTTGTTATTTAATAGTTTCCAGGATTTGTTTTTTTCATGTTTTAGATGTTCTAGCTCTTTATTCCACCATGGGACTTTTCTTTGTTTATTTTAAGGTTGGCTAATGGGTACGCTCTTGTATGCGCTTTGGATTATTATTTTATTAATGTTGCTGCTTTCTTGATTGATATTTGTAGATGTCGTGATTAGAGAGCTGAGGCTGTCCGTATACTTTTCAAATTTTTCCCAGTTTGCTTTCTTTGTGTTAAATCTTCTATCATGGTTAAGTGTGAGTCTTATATTTTGATTTGGGAACATTTCCAGCATGATTGGAAAGTGATCGCTACCTTGAGGAGTGTCGTCTATTTTGAAAAAGCAGTATGGGGTAAGGACGGGGGAGCAGAAGGCTAGATCGATGTGGGTAAATGTGTTGTGCGTGGAGAAGTGTGTTGGTCTCCCGTTGTTCAGTATTGAGTAGTTGTTGGATATTTGGCAAGAAGTTTACCCCTGCAGTTGTTTTTTGGGGAACCCCAACAGCTGTTCCAGCTGTTGAAGTCCCCCGTTATTAGTGTGGGAGTGTTAGTTGTTGGAAATGTTGATTTTAGGTCTGATCGTGTGAATTTTTTGTTTGGTAGGATATAGGTTGATATTAAGTTAAACTTTTGCGTTTAGTGGATTTCTACGCCTATTGCTTCTATATTATTACCTAGCGACAATGTCTTGTGTTGCAACGATCTGTGAACTAAGATGGCCACACCGCCTTTGGCGGATGGTGCGGTTGTTGATTGCATTTCGTAGTTTATTGGTATTGGGAATACAGAGAAGTGGGAAAAGTGGGTTTCTTGGATGGATATAACTTTTGGGTTGTGTAGTTTTATTAGGATAAGAAGTTCATTATAATTGTTTACGTAGCCATTCATATTCTATTGCAGTATGTTGAGAACCATGTTAGTTCTTTTTACTCCCTGTACCCATAAAATGGGTAAAAAGGGGGTATTGGATTTGTGCAAAAGTATGTAACAGGCAGAAGGAGACATCTCCGACCCTATAAAGTATATATATTCTTGATCAGTATCAAAAGAGATTTCGATTTGGCCATGTCCGTCTGTCTGTCTGTCCGTCCGTCTGTCCGTCTGTCTGTCCGTATGTATGAGCGCAAGGATCTCAGCAACTAGAAGAGCTAGAGGCACCAAATTTGGAATGTAGGTTTGTGTAGCGGGAGCAGGTCAAGTTTATTTTAGATTTGAGATATCTCCCCCCGTTCCCCCGCAATTCGATAAAAACGTTTTTTACCAACATCTTTAAAGATATAGCTTTGGACTTTGGCATGTATAATACTTTGGTCACTCTTAATCTACTGTCCAAATTTCAAGTCGATCGTATAATAATCACGGAAGTTATTCACTAAACAAGATTCAGTGCTGCAGCGATTGGGGAAGAAGAAGCTCAGCCACCATTTTAAATGCCTCGCTTTTGCTTGCGCTATTGCTCGTGAGTGTGCGTCTTTTGTGTATGTGTGTGTGTATGTGTAAGTTTACGAAGATGCGATCGCAAATTTTTTTTTACTTAATTTATGTATTTGTTTTCTTGTTAGTTATTTATTTATTTATATGGATGTTTTTGTTTTGTGTTTTCTTTTGTTTAAGAGTTTGTTTTTTGGTTTGCTAGCCTTAAGGCTTGCAGCTAGGGTACTAGGTTTATCTTTGGGAAAGATTCTTATTTTTAAGTCATCTGTAGCTTGTGTTGCATATATTTTGGGCTTACTGTTCGGTGTGTTGTCAATTGCCATGCTTTCATTCTGAGTTTGGTGTTGTAATATGGATTGTGCTGTATGTGTGTTAGTTGGTTTGAATCCGTGGGATGTAGGTGCGGGTGTGAGGCTTTGTTGATGTTGCAGTGTGCTAGGTGTTTTTACTTGCTGGATGATGCGTGGTGTATGTGTGTTTGTCGAATGTAAGTTGACTGAGGCTTGAGGTGCAGGGCTTGTAAGTGTTGTTGCGTAGCTGGTTCTTGTTTGTTGGCCGTGGCGTGCATGGTATATGTTGAGAGCAGTTTTGTGATCCACTTTTTCGGTGGTCTTAATTGCGGTTAGTTCCTATTGTTTTTGGAACGTAGGGCATTTGCGGTCAAGGGGGCTGTGGTGGTGATCGATGTCTAGGTTGTTAGAGCAGTTTAGGCAGCTTTTTGCGTTTTTGCAGACTTATTTTTATGTTATCCACTTCTAGTAGTAAAAATCCATCCTTAGTTTTTATTTCCTTTTTTTTTGTTCTGGGTGCCGATTGACTGTATTATTAACAAAATCGTTGTCGTCTGGATCAATCCCTTGTACAATTTCATCTGGTTCCCTGGAATATTTTAATTTATTTATTTTCTTTTTAAATGCTGTTTTATAATAGTATAGTGTTTTGTGCCCCGGTTGCGTATTTCATACCGTTAACTGTTTACTTGTCTAACATTAGTATTTTTTCTGAATGGATTCTCTGATTTTTTCGTTTGTTGTAAATTTTTTAATATTTGCGGGTCAATCTGTTGTTCCTTTCTATTCTTATTAATTTTGGCCCTATGTTGTATAAAAATATTTCAACGGGTTTTCTGTCTGCTATCCTGTTTTATTTGTGTCATATTCGATGACCACCTTTTCGCTTTTCAGCCAGTCACGAAGGCTTATACTATTCATACCTGTATCTCTTGCCCATTATGTTAAATATTGTAAGTGGTGCCCCTTTTACATCAATAAATGTTCTTGATTCTGTTTCTACGGCCATGGCGAATTTAGAATATACATCAATACAAGTTATAGAGCTTTTTCTGTTGTTCAAGTAGAAATCGATCATATATTTTTCTTTGATTTGATTTTATTTAGGTGTTATTTCTAAATGTAAATTTGTAGATCTATGCTCTGATGTGGCTAGTTTGCAAATTTCGCATTTATTGATTATATTTTGTATTACATTTTGAAAACCGGGATAGTAAATATCGGAGGTTTTAAATTCGTTTGCAACTTTTTCGATTTCTTGATGTAATTTTCATCATGTAATTTTAATATCATTTCTTTAAATTGTGTATAATTTTTTATATTTTCTTTAATTTCTATAGTTTTTGTTAATTTTCCTCTTACTCTCGGATTTAAAAATGTCATGTATGTTCTTTGTATTAAAGCGTAATCCTGGTCGTCGGTACAAAAAATTGTTGTGATCTTGGTTCCTACAAAATTTTCGAGTATGTCTTTTACTTGATTTTCATTTAGTGTTGATAAATATTCTATTCTGGTTATGTTTTTATTGAAATATTTTATATTGAAACTTTATAATGAGTTCCTTTAGTCATTATTATATGCTTATAAGAATGATTTATTGGTCTTTCTGTTATCTGTACGTATTGGCCTGAATTTTCTGCTGCACTATGTATTGTTGCTAAAGTTGTATCAGCCTGGCAATCGCTGTCCTCATCTTGTGCATGACCTATACATGTCTCATTGATTTTAACCTTGGACAAAGCATCTGCTACATGTTTTTATTTTCCCTGTATGTGTTTTATTTCAGAATCATATTCATTAAGTTTAATTTTCCATCTTTGAAGCTTCATGTTAGGTTCCTAACCACACTAAAGGCTTGTGATCAGTCTGTACAAGTACTTTCCCTAATGCAAAATTGCTCGCGTCAGTAGTAAGTGTGAATTTTTTATTGAAATTTTGACGTGCCAATATGAGTCGCTAGCTATTAAAATTTTAAGTTTATTAAATGAATTTTTGTATTCATAGTTGTTGACATCAATAGTTTGTTCTTTTAAGGCATGTTGTCATTGGTTTTGCAATTTTCGCAAAATCTTTTATAAATTTGCGGTAGTATCCCGCCAAACCTAGGAATGATTCTATTTTTTTTTTCGGAATTTTTGGAATTGGCTTTATGAATCTGGGTGCATAGGAATCTGATGAAAGTCTTTAGCCAAATCGAGTATGGTAAAAAACTGACATCTGCCAAGTTTATCTAAAATCTCTTCAATGTTTGCAATTGGAAATCTGTCATCAATAGTAACCTCATTCAATTTTTTAGTCTATTACAAGACGAAATTTGCCGTCCTTTGTGCCGACCACTATTAACGGTCTATTGTATGGTGAATTAGAATGATTGATTATACCCTGTTTTAACATTTAATTTATTTGTTCATTAACTTCATTTTCATGGACTTGTGCATACGGATATGCCTTCCTATAGATTGGATCTTCTGTTTTTATTTTTATTTCATGCTTAACACTAGTTGTAAAAGTTAAAACGTCACGATCGCTATATTGTATGTCCTTATAGTCATTTAGTATTGCTCTTAATACTTTTTGCTCTTCTGTATTCAATTCATTTGTAAGTGATCTTTTATTCAATTTTTCAATATTTCCCAACCATTCGTGAGGGTGATTAAATTCATATGCGTCCATTTCTTCCATTGTTGAGGTTAGTTCTGGGTCCAGATTTGTAAAAAAAAAAATTCCTTGTTGCTTAAAGTTACTGATCCTCTTATAAAGTCTATGCTTGCGTGCAACTGTTGCAGCAAATCTCTGCCTATCAATGTAGGAATCCAAAATGAACATAAAGAGCAAGTAGCCGAACGACAAACGCGATGCGGTCGTCGTTATTGAACACCGACAATGAAAGAGTACGAAGCTGAGAGAGTGTGGTGGAGATCGGTTAATTCATTCGGTGCCGGAATCTCGTCAGCTACACACGCAAGTCGTAATCTAATTCTTTAAAGTTAAAACACATACAACCACTAAATACACAAACATTGTTAAAACACACACAACCAATAAATACAACAAACATTGTTAAATAATAAGGGTAATACAACTGTAATAAATAAACTGTACAAATCATAATCAACGTCGTCTGTGATTTATTCTATATCGCAGAATATGGCAGACTACAATTTTAGGGGCTCGATCGTGATTTGAATTTCATATGTATAAATATACAATGTATTATAAGTGCTGTGTGTGATAATTGCGTAAACTGTATTGTGTTGTAGGCAACGTTGTTAAAAAATCGCAAAGCGACAGACAGAAGCTGAAAGTAAAGGCAAAAACAGCTTGAGTGCGAGAGTGACGGAAATAGAGCACAATAGCATTTGTGAGAAACGGCAAATTCTGGTGAAACGTTAAATTAAACCGAATCGAAGAAGAACAAAGAAGTCACATTGCAAATGGCGCAATAGCAGTTCTGAGAAACGGCAGATTCCGGTGAAACGTTAAATTAAACCGAATCGAAGAAGAACAAAGTCATATTGCAAATGGCGCAACAAATTTTGTGCATTCAGACATCGTAAGCAGAGGCTGGCGCGTTGTAGCCGTGGTGAGCTGATCAAAGCGTGAGATGTGTAGCAAAGACGGAAGCAGCATTCCTCGATGCAGCGTCGGTGTTGAGCGGTAAAACCAAGAGAGCCGAAGCTGAGAACGGCGTGTGCAGACAAATAGAGGCAAGCAGCAGTGGCGTGTGCTTTGTGGGTAAAGTCTGTGGCGACGACGAGAAAGCTGTCTGGATTGGGTGCGTGGTGAGTTGCACAAAATTGTGTACAGACGAGACGAGGTGAATCCACGATTTGGTTGAGACGAACCTGAAGCAGATCACTTTGTAGTTGTAGTTAACATAGTAATAAGTGTAAAGTTGAAAACGAAAAATTAATTGTGTGCAGTTGCGTTTGAGTATGCGCTTTAGAATTAACAGATCAAGTTTAACATCGAGTGTTATAACACTTAAAACATTTTGAAGTAAATGCTAATGTTAGTTTGAGAGTCACTGAGACAGTAATTTGCGTAAGGCCGAAAAGGCAAAGTGTGAAAAGCATTACATTTAATTGATTAAATTTGATATAAGGTTTTGATACAATTTAAATATCAATTTATAAATATGAATAGGGATGAGATTTTGGCACTGTTGGTGGCAGATTTGCGCGCAATATTAACTGAGCTCGGACTTAATACGAGTGGAAGAAAAGCGGAGTTGCAGAATAGGTTACTTGCTCATTATGGTTTGGAAAGTGGTGATGAAGCGGTTGAGATGGCCAATGAGAATGATGAAGAACAAGAGTCATTTACTACAGTTTTAGGAAATGCATCGCATACAGGTAGTGTCGGAAGAGTGGAAAAGGCAGTAGATCCACCTGTGACCTGGTCATGGTTCACGTTAAATGATGTGGAAGGTAGTGTTTCGCAGTTTTCTGGTTCGAATTTCCCAGACATTAATCAGTGGATAGAAGAACTGGAAGAATGCGCGCTGACCGTAGAGTGGAGTCAGCTGCAGTTATTTATCTATGCAAAGCAGTTGCTATGTGGTGCAGCAAAAATGTTTATTCGCAGTCAGCGTGATATTCGTGATTGGAGGGTTTTGAAGGCTGCGTTGATCAATGAGTTTGGTGTGAATTTGTCGTCCGCTGAGATTCATCGTAGAACAAAAGAAAGGTGAAACATTGCTGGAATACCTGTATGCTTTAATGGAAATTGCAAGCCCGATTAATTTAGAGGATGAAAGCTTGATTGAATATTTCGTGAACGGTATTCCGGACTCTAGGTCAAAAAGTCGCTATTATATCAAGCTAGGAACATGAGACAGCTAAAAATGCAAATTGAAGCATACTAAAAGATGCGATGGCCATTAAAGCCGTTAAGCAAAAATGGATCGCAAGTTTGTAGAAATGAAAACGAAACAGAAAAACGGTCGGACACAGTGAGGAAATGTTACAAGTGTGGAGACGGAAATCACATTCGTAAAGATTGTCCGAAAAATGATTTTAGGTGTTACAAGTGTAATCTACAGAGAGCAGCTCAGTATTAACTCCAAGTACAGGTGAAGCAAGAGAAATTAACAAATCTTGTTCAGGATAAGGTTGTAGCAAAGCTAACAAGCATGTTTACTTCTTGCGGACTAGAGAAAATCTGTGGTACACTCGAGAGCTATATCTAATGGACTTGTAGACACAGGCGCAGATCTTTGCTTAATGCGCAGAAGTGTTTTTCTAAAAATAGGAGAGAGCCAGATTATAACGTTTGGCAGTTTGATAATCCCGGTACAGATCGATGGCATCGATATGCATGTTGAGTTTCATGTAATATCATTTGAATCGATTTTAGGAAGAACTATTCTTGAAAATGTCGGCATGAAAGTGATAAAAAGTGGTACAGAGTTTGTACGTAGGCTTATGGGGGATAAAAATATAAACAAAGACGGACAGGGCTGTCAGAAAAAGCATGGTTCTTGCTCAGAATTGTAAAGTGAGTTTAAAAGTTTGTGTATGCTTAGTTTAGAGCAGAGAGAAGCCAATGGCGAGGTGGACTTATCTCATTTGAATCAGATGCAAGCTTGTAAAGTAAAGTGTTTGATGCATGGGTATGTTCCGAAGAGGAATATAGATAGCCCAGTCAAAATGAAAATCGTGTTGACAGATTGCCAGTTTTCCAGCATCCGAGACGTTTGGCGTTGAGTGAACAGCTTGTGGTGGATGATCAAATTCAAGAGTGGCTTGCTGAGGGGATCATTAAACCAAGTATGTCCCAATTTGCGTCACCCATTATACTGGTAGCGAAGAAAAACGGAAGGAAGCGTCTATGTTGCGACTATCGAAAATTAAATGAAAAGATAGTGAAAGATAACTTTCCAATGGTACAGATGGACAGCGTCATTGAAAAATTGCATGGTGAAAGGATTTTTACGACCTTGAACTTGACAAATGGCTATTTCCATGTACCTGGCACAGTCTCAAAAATATACAGCGTTTGTAACACAAAAAGGGCAGTATGAGTTTATGGTTGTACCATTTGGAATATCAAACTCACCTGCTGTGTTTATGCGATTCATTATGGCGGTCATACGGGAGTTGATTAAGAATGGAGATGCTGTGGTATATATGGATGATATCATTATACCCAGTAGTGATATAGAAAGTGGGCTAGAGAAGTTACAGAGAGTGCTTGAATAGGTTGCGGATAAATTGAAGCAAGTGTCAGATACTACAAAAGAACGTTAATTTTTTGGGGTATATTGTGGAAAATGGTACGATCAGACCTAGCAAAGAGAAAACTCAAGCGGTGGCGAATTTCCCAATACCGCGTGACAGAAAGGCTGTACAGCGTTTTTTGGGCTTAACGTCGTATTTTAGAAAATTTATTGACAGACACGCAATAATAGCCAAGCCTTTGTCAGATATGCTACGAAATGAATCGAAGTTCGAATTTAGAGAGATGCAGCAGGTGCCCTTTGAACAGTTAAGGGCTGCTTTAACGAGTAAACCAGTTCTGAACCTGTTTAACCCGAAGGGAGTAACTGAAATTCATACAGACGCGTCTAAGTTTGGTTTTGGGCAGAGTTGCTCCGAATAGATTCAGCGGATGGAATGTATATGAGTAGTGTATATGAGTAGAAAAACAAAGCCGTGCGAGGAAAAATACCATTCATATGAACTTGAAGTACTTGCAGTGATTGGGGCTTTGACAAAGTGGCGAGTGTATGTTTTGGGAACGCGATTCAAAATAATTACGGATTGTAATGCGTTGGCCATGACGATGCGAAAGAAAGAAGTTCCTTTAAGAGTCGCGTAACCTGGAGTATAAAGATTTCAATGCAATTGACAATAAACAATACCTTTCATGCATTGACGTATATTCAAGATTTGCATCACTTATAAAAACTAATAACAGAGATTGGCTAGAAGCCACTAGAATTTTTAATGATATGGGTAAACCTATAAAAATAAAGGCAGACAAATCAAAAGATTTATGATCAACTCTTAAAAAAATTAGTTACTAACAATCTAATCTACTTAGTCCAATTGATACTGATTCACTCACACATAAAAAAGACTTTTCCATACTATCACTCGACTTTTCTAAAGCATTCGACCGTATTGGCATCCACGCAATAATCACACAACGACAAGAATGGAATATTGGCCCAAAAATCATAAATTACATAAGCAACTTCATGACTAACAGAAAGTTTAGATGCCGTATATCAACCCGCCACTCTGAAACATTTCCTTTTCAAAAGGGCATCCCCCAAGGATCCCCGATTTCAGCCATATTATTTCTCATTGCCTACAATAAGATTGCCCACGTCATTCATTTACATACAAACCTTAATTTCATAGCCTATGCCAACGACTTCCACATTATCATAAAATTCCACAAATACCAAAAGAACGTGCAACATAATCTTGATCTACTCTCTCCAAATATATGACTCGAGCTCCTTCTCAGGAGCATCTCTATCTACCAACAAATGTAAACATCTACATATATGTAGAAAACACCAATGTCAATGCCTTATCCAAACCAATAACTTCACTCTACAAACATCAAACACACTACAAATATTAGGCCTAATAATTAACAAACAAGTAAGAATGCTATAGTCGAGTATACCCGAATACAAAACCCAGGTCAAAAATTTCCGATCGCATCTTCGTACACTTACACATACACACACACATACATAATATACCTTGGTGTGAAAATTGACCATAGGCTACGATTCCAACAACATTTGGAGAACACTGCCGGGAAAGCTGCAAAGGCAACAACTGCATTGGCTGGCATAATGGCTAACATCGGAGGACCCCGACAATGAAGCAGGTGGCTCATCGCGAATGTGGTAAGATCAATAATCCTTTACGCAGCGCAAGCTTGGGCACCCGCAATGGAGGTCAAAAGCTACGGACAAAGCTGCATAGTATCGTACATGTGCACGCAGGGTATTGAGCGCATTTCGCGCAGTCTCTGAAGATGCAGCGCTCGTGTTAGCTGGAATGGCCCCACTTGACCTACTAGCTGCGGAAACCCAAAGCAATGAGTCCAAAACTGCTAGAAGGGAGTCTACCATGGCGAGATGGCAGGATGTCTGTCCTCGATTTTCTTCTGAACGGGAAGAGCTAAGCCTAGGCATTGGGAGGCCATTCACAGTCACTGACTTGATGGAAATCCTACTTTGCTCGCAAAACAATTGGGTTGTAGTAAGCAACATATGTTCAGAGATCATAATATCCTTGCGTCACGCTAAAGGAGAGAGCGCAACTTGAATCAAAACTCTAGGCGAGCCTCTAGATGAGGCTTTCATGCCATTCTCCCCTCGTAAAGTAATACATAGCGGCTATGTACTTCGAGAGGGAAACGGAGAGTAGAGGTAAGGTTAAGTGGGTGAAAGTCCCACACGTTTCGGCTGTCAATGCTTCCCCCCCCCCCCCTCACATACAAAAAAATAAAAAGCAGCCGCACACAAACGAGCCACAGCGCAAGCGAGGCATTTTAAGTGGTGGCTGTGCTGCTTCTTCCCCCACGCCGTGTTTGTTATCCGATCGACTTGTAATTTAGACAGTAGATTAAGAACGACCAAATTATTAAACATGCCAAATCCCAAAGCTATATCTTTAAAGATGTTGGTATTAGATGTTTTTATCGAATTGCGGGGAATTGGGGGAGATATTTGAAATTGGATACAAATTTAATCTGCGTATGGTATACAGGAACTTAAATACCAAATTTTGTGTCCCTAGCTCTTATAAATGCTGAGATAGACGCGTTCATACGGACAGACGGACATGGCCACATCGAGATCTCTTTTGATACTGATCAAGAATATATATACTTTATAGGGTCGGAGATGACTCCTGATGCCTGTTGCATTTGCACAGATTTAGTACCCCAATCTTACCTATTTTATGGGTACAGGGATTAAAAATACAAGTGGAACGATCACATCAATTACCTAGCTCAAATGTCTCTCAAGCACAAGATTCAACTGCAACACTTATACATTAATAAACATACTTAAAGCAATTGTTCTCTCCAAAATAAACTACGGACTGACCCTTTACGGAAACACTCAAAAATTAGCCCTTAACAAGTAAGAATACTATAGACGAGTATACCCGACTACAAAACTCCCTGTACTCAGGTCCAAAATGTCCGATCGCATCTTCGTACACTTATACATACTAACACACATACACAAAGACGTACACGCACGAGCGACAGCGCAAGTTAAGCATTTTAAGTGGTGGCTGTGCTGCTTAGGCATTAACTATAAGTTACGTAACAACATTTAGACAAGTTTAGATGGTAACGAATACACGAATCTGATAAATTAGATAAGTCCTGCTGAAATTTCAAAACATCCCTGACTGATAAAATGCAACTAAATAATTTAAGGTCATCTGCATATAAAAGATAGTCTGCAGTTTTAAAGCAACTGCCAATATCATTAATAAATATAATGAAAAGCAGGGTACCTAGATAGCTCCCTTAAGGAACACTAAAGGAAGCAAAGAAAGAAGAAGATATAGTATTATTTATGTCAAATCGATAAGAATGGTCAATCAGATATGAGTTGAACCAGTTCAAGATCGATGAATGAAACCCAAACTTCGGCAATTTCATAACTAGAAAGCTTGCAAAAAACTGATAAATTAGTCACAGTAGATCTACCTGGTAAAACCCTAGGACCAATATATGATTTTATTAAGAAAGCAATGTGCTTAGATATGATGCGCTCAAATAATTTAGAAACATTACTAAGTCTTGCAATGCCTCTATAATTCTAAAAATAGCATTTATGGCCATTCTTAAATATTGACGAGATTGTAGCTTGCTTCCATTTATCATATAAAATTACAGAAGCTAGATCTTTAAAAAAAAATGGCCAGCAGAGGTACACTGAGTGTAATAATGCATGATTTAAGAAAAACAGAAGATATACCATCACAATCAGGTTTCATTGACGTATTTAGATTACTGGCCGCATCATTAATACCTGACTCTAATACTCTGATATTTCCCACATTTAAAAGAGTTTCAGTGGAGCTGTGAGTGATTTCATCGTCACACTCAATCCAAGGCTCAAAGTTCAATTTACAAAACTTAGTAAAGAGGTTAGCAATACCTAAATAAGAATTAGGTTATAATGAATCATAAGTCATAGTTGAAGGTAAGGATGAAGATTTCTTGGACTTCATAAAAGTCCAGAACATTTTATGGCAGCTCTTGATCCCTTGCTCGATGCTCAGTATATATATATCCCAATCTGAGGGTCTATGGTGCCTTTCGTTAATTTATTGCGCAAGCTTTAAAATTTGTTCAGTCCTTTTGTGCACCAAGCCAATTTGCGAGAGTAATGCCTTTTAAAAGGGGCATTATTATTAGGAATATGGTATATAACCGTGACAAAAATATCAGAAGAGGCCTCCATACTAACATGCGATAAGACTTGGTTCCAATTAATAGCAGAGATACAATTATTAATTTCTTCAAAGTTACAATGAAAACAAGTAAGAATGTTATAGTCGAGTATACCCGACTACGAAACTCCCTGTACCCAGGTCTAAAACATTCAATCATATCTACGCCCACTTACCCATACACACACACATACACAAAGACGCACACACACACTGGCGGCAAAAGCGACAGCGCAAGCGAGGCAATTTAATTGGTGGCTGTGCTTCTTCTTCCCTCCTCTCGCTGCATCACTGAATCTTCTTTCGTGAATAACTTCCGTGTTTATTATCCGAAATTTATTATACGTGATATTTTGACAGTATATTAAGAGAGACTAAAGTATTGTACGTGCCAAATCTTAAAGCTATATCTTGAAAATTGTTACTGTAAAACGGTTTTAATCGATTTGCGGGGGAACGGGGGAGATATCTGAAATATGAAACAAACTTGATCTGCGTATGGTATACGGGAACCTACATTTCAAATTTGGTGTCTCTAGCTTTTATAGTTGCTGAGATCGACGCGATCATCCGGACAGACGGACAGACGGACAGACAGGACATGGCCAAATCGAAATCTCTTTTGACACTGATCAAGAATATATATACTTTATAGGGTCGGAGATGTCTCCTTCTGCCTGTTACATACTTTTGCACAAATCCAATACCCCCTTTTACCCATCTTATGGGTACAGGGAGTAAAAATCAATATCGCAAATATTACTATCAGTAGGCTATAAAGTAGGTAAAAGAGAATACAATTTAATTGTAAGTAGAAGGGAATGATGGTGCATGTCACAATTAGAAAGTGAAAGTTAGAATTAATTAGGGGTAATCCCATACTATAAAATTCATCAACCACAATCATTTCTTGCGGGTGATGTACATTAGAAGGCAATTATGTAGAATTATTAGGAAACGTAGACCATATAATTTTGCCAAGGTTAAAATCTCCCATAACGCAAAGAAATTGGTGGGCTTCCAGGCCATGGTGAAGATTGGCAACGTCGTCCACAGTTCAAAAGCGCTGTTTCGAGGTATATATGAGACGCAAATGCAAATAGTGTCAATGTCACCGTCCACAAAGACAGCCAACTGATCTAGCGTTGAATCATTATTGGCAAGGCGTGCGAGCCAACTTCGCAAAATTTTGCCTCACAGCCATAATGGAACCTCCACCTCTCGAGCGCTGAAGTTTAACAGCGTCTCTGTCTTTACGAAAGACATAAAAGGTGTTGATGTCAAAAAACTCAGCATCATAGAAATTAGAGTTGAGCCACGCCTCAACTAGAACTATGACATCAAAATCATAAACCCAAGTTGCCAATCGAACCAATTGCGACTTGGTTCGCATTCCGGAGATATTTTGATAATAGATGCGATGGTTTAATTGATCAACCATCTGATGATCAGCATGTGCAGGTACCCACTGGAGAGATGGCAATATAGATGGCACCTTTCTATCATTAAAGTTATGCGAAAACCAGACCGATCGTTCTTCGAGAGGCCAAACTGGCATAGAATGAAAAGTATTCAAAGTAGCAACAGCGAAGAGTTCCAGAGCACCAAGCAATCCAAGCGATGACAACTGCGCAGAGAGCATAGGCCTTATGAAATAGTAATAAAGCGCATTGCACAGCAGCTGTTACGCAGAGTAGAAGTAAATAGCAGTTGACGAAATTGTTGTTGTAGATCCGAAGTTGGAGAGAGTGCGTGAGAGAAGCTAGACTCTCTAACGCAGAATCGGTAGCTTGTTTTTACAACACTAGTATTGACCCACTTTTTTGTTTTTTTTTTTTTTGAATTGGCGAAACGTTTCGGAAGCAATCCCGGATCGGCGATGATATGCGGGGATGGTTGGAGGCTTGTAGATTAACAGCCGCAATTTCAGGATCAGTCCTTGGTCTGTTTACAAATCTCGCAACTTTTACAGATAAAGGCCAGAACGAATTACAATAGACGTCTGAATATTGTTTTGATTGGCAACAATAATGTGGCTACTTCTGGGACACGCCTCCTTTAATCTAGTCTTTATCTCATCGTGCAGAAGTTCAAGTTTCTGCACTTTAGCACTTAATTCATCAATTTTGAAATGAGAGTCACTCGACAGACAACGCAAAAGCGAAACGACATAGAAGAAAGCGTCCGTACGCATCAAATGCTAGCTGACGAATTGCGGGGGAACGGTGGAAGATATTTGAATTTAGAAACAAACTTGATCTGGGTTTGGTATACAGGAAACTGACGGACATGGCCAAATCTGCCTGTTACATACTTTTGCACAAATCCAATACAGGGGGTATTTACCCATTTTATGGGTACAGGGAGTAAAAAGAACTAACATGGTTCTCAACATACTGCAATGCAATATGAATGGTTACGTAAACAATTATCCTAATAAAACTACACAACCCAAAAGATATATATCCGTCCAAGAAACCCACTTTTCCCACTTCTCTGTATTCCCAATACCAATAAACTACGAAATGCAATCAACAACCGCACCATTCGCCAAAGGCGGTGCGGCCATCTTAGTTCACAGATCGTTGCAACACAAGACATTGTCGCTAGGTAATAATATAGAAGCAATAGGCGTAGAAATCCACTAAACGCAAAAGTTTAACTTAATATCAACCTATATCCTACCAAACAAAAAATTCACACGATCAGACCTAAAATCAACATTTCCAACAACTAACACTCCCACACTAATAAAGGGGGACTTCAACAGCTGGAACAACCCAAATGTTATATCCATCCAAGAAACCCACTTTCCCACTTCTCTGTATTCCCAATACCAATAAACTACGAAATGCAATCAACAACCGCACCATCCGCCAAAGGCGGTGTGGCCATCTTAGTTCACAGATCGTTGCAACACAAGACATTGTCGCTAGGTAATAATATAGAAGCAATAGGCGTAGAAATCCACTAAACGCAAAAGTTTAACTTAATATCAACCTATATCCTACCAAACAAAAAATTCACACGATCAGACCTAAAATCAACATTTCCAACAACTAACACTCCCACACTAATAACGGGGGACTTCTGGAACAGCTGTTGGGGTTCCCCAAAAAACAACTGCAGGGGTAAACTTCTTGCCAAATATACAACTACTCAATACTGAACAACGGGAGACCAACACACTTCTCCACGCACAACACATTTACCCACATCGATCTAGCCTTCTGCTCCCCCGTCCTTACCCCATACTGCTTTTTCAAAATAGACGACACTCCTCAAGGTAGCGATCACTTTCCAATCATGCTGGAAATGTTCCCAAATCAAAATATAAGACTCACACTTAACCATGATAGAAGATTTAACACAAAGAAAGCAAACTGGGAAAAATTTGAAAAGTATACGGACAGCCTCAGCGCTCTAATCACGACATCTACAAATATCAATCAAGAAAGCAGCAACATTAATAAAATAATAATCCAAAGCGCATACAAGAGCGTACCCATTAGCCAACCTTAAAATAAACAAAGAAAAGTCCCATGGTGGAATAAAGAGCTAGAACATCTAAAACATGAAAAAAACAAATCCTGGAAACTATTAAATAACAACATAAACCAAATCAACATAATAAACTACAAAAAAATTAACGCACAATATCGAAGACTAATTCGAAAATCTAAAACAAATAGCATTTACGAACTTACCTCAGACATTTCCCCCAACTCAAGCTCAGACACTATATGGTGCAAAATAAGAAAGTTCTGTGGTCTCCACAAAAACTCTTACATACACTGCATACAAGATAGCAATACTAGCAACATTATTACAGAGCCAACAGGAGTGGCTAACGCCTTTGCTGAGCACTGGTCACTTGAATCACAAGACAGTAATTTCTCTCCACAGTTTTTGATAGCCAAGCAAAATACATACAACATACCTCACAATAACAGCATACCGACCAAAAAAGCAGCCTTCATGGAAAATAAAAAAAACGCTTTAGAATTTCACTAAGCCCTAAACAGTCTAAAAGACATACCCCAGGTTTCGACAAAATAAATTATTCAATGAAAAAACACACCTCAAATTCATTTAAAAACCGTATCATCTTATTCCTCAACGATATATTAGATAATTACATACCACAAACGTACAAGACCAGCACAATTGCTCCAAAATACAAAGCAAGTCAAAATAAAACAAAAATAACATCGCACAGACCAATAGCTTTAAACCCATGCCTTTTAAAAATATTAGACCAAAAATATAGATAAACAAGTAATAACGTTGCAGTCGGACGTACCCGACTGCAGAATACTATGTTCCTAGTTCTATATAATTTGGTTATTTGTATGTTCGGAAAGAGACGCTCGACACTTCATAAATTGAGGGCATACACCAACATGTGTACCAAGTTTGGTTGCTTAAAGATAAAGCCAAAAAAAATTGCATTCATACGGACAGACGGACATTTCGCAAACCCAATATACTATTTTCCCTTCGGGAACATAGTATAAAAAGGACAAATCTATCAGGAAAAAGGCTAAATTGGCAACACTGGTGTGCATGCTGCTGGGACGACATACTACATAATAATAATAATAATGTTAATTTGTACTAAATCTGACCAGCAGCATTCACATTCTATTAACTTAAAAGGTACATAATTAATTAATAAACTTAAATGATTACAATTAACCAAATCGTAGTGTAACAAAAAAAATTATACTCCAGCAGCAGCGCGCCATCTACCGTAGATCGATAGCAAAGCATAGGCAGAAGCAGAGAGACAAAAACAATCTATCAATTTCAGACTCACTTTTAAGTTTTAGGGTCGAGAGAGCGATAAGTCCCGAGATTTATATTAAACGGGTTATTCGTATTTTATTTTAAACTATTCTTAACAATTTCAAATTTGTACGGTTCTATATCGAACAGTCTGGCAACTCTGGTAAATGTTTGATGTTTTGCAACACTAAGACGACCAACTATCGTGTCGATATACGCATATCGGTCAGATGTTTTATCCAAGGCTCGCAAATAGCTGGTAACACTTTGGTTGGGTTGTCAGCAAAATAACAGTGATAGTCGGACACATCGAAAAAAGAGAACGAAACAAGTAAGAATGCTATAGTTGAGTATACCCAACTACAAAACTCCCTGTACCCATGTCAAAAATTTCAGATTTTGATCGCTGGGCAACATTGAATGTTTTTGTGAATTCTGTCGGCTCTCATATACATACACACATGTGTACACACTGCGAATAGATTCCTAGAACACGTATACGTTTATTGGAGCTTTTGCGCATGCATACATATGTACATATGTATGTGTGTGCATATATGAATGCGTGCAGCATCACGGTTGAGAGACGCCATGCGCATATCCGTTATTCGGCGAAGCGAGCGTGTGACGTCACACTTTATGGAATTCAGAGCGCGCTTTTGAACTTGTATGAAAATCACTGACTTTTTTTTCTAAATCACTCGTGGCCGAGATGCAGCGGATGCAGCTTATGCAGATCGACAGGCCGTGATCTGGGCATCCGTAATAAGGTTATTGACGCTGAATAAAATGATAGTGGGCCAGGGTCAAAATTTTCTATAAGAAAATAAAAGAATATTTATATTTAACTTATCATTTAATGAGTTTTTAAATATGTTTGTAATAAAAATTAATATTGACCATGCAATTTAGTTTAAATGTTTTTATTTATTAAATTTCATGTTGGTTGGACTGTGATTGCACAATGCAAATATGAGCGCCAAATATTGCTTTAAATTATTTAACAGTCTGGCAGCTCCATTGATACCTACCATAACTAGTCTGTTAGCGCATACGTACTTACCAGCACTGCTCGTTAGCATATGCTCACTTAACAGCACTGGTCGCTAACATCAGCCCAGCTCTGTTAGTAACAGAACTGTTATCGGCACAACGCTTGTATGGGACTATTTTACAAATTGAATAATTAAATAATTGTGCAATAAAGTTGACCTACGCCACCGAAAATCGGATCTGGAATTTTTTCCGCGTGTTTTGGTACGGTGCAGTCTTTATGAGGGGTAGCTAAAGTAAACATTTACCGAAAAGGTAGGCCGAAAAGGTTTACTGTCGAAATAATGAACTGAATGCAAATAAAAGTTGACCGATATGCGTATATCGGCACGAAAGCTTATAGTTTACGTTTTGGAAAACATCGAGAAATGTATCAGGGTTGCCGGACTGTTAGATATAACACCGCACAAATTTGAATTTGTTAATAATAGTTTAAAATCAAATGCGAATAGCCCGTTTAATATAAATCGCGCGATTTATCGCTCTCTCGGCCTTTAAGCTTATAAGTGCGACTGAAATCGCCATATTGGTTATATCTCTTAGCCTCTGGCTATGCGTTGCTATCGATCTTCGATAGATGGCTCGCTGGGATATAGTTAATTTTAATCAGTTTATTAATTAATTATGTACCTTTTTACTCACTGTACCCATAAAATGGGTACAAAGTAGGTATTAAATCTGTACAAATGTATGTAACAGGCAGAAAGAGACATCTCCGACCCTATAATGTATATATGCATATTCTTGATCAGTATCAAAAGAAATATCGATTTGGCCATGTCCTTCTGTCTATCCGTGTGTCCGTCCGTATGTATGAACGCGTCGATCTCAGCAACTATAAGAGCTAGATACACAAAATTTGGAATGTATGTTCCTGTATGCCATACGCAGATCAAGCTTGTTTCTAATTTCAGAAAAAATAAAATGTAAAAAATAAAATATAAGGAGAATGCTGCTGGGCCGACTTACTACATAATAACATTATTATTATTATTATTATTATTCGCATTCGCATTCGCATTCGCATTCGCATTCGCATTCGCATTCGCATTCGCATTCGCATTCGCATTCGCATTCGCATTCGCATTCGCATTCGCATTCGCATTCGCATTCGCATTCGCATTCGCATTCGCATTCGTATTCGTATTCGTATTCGTATTCGAATTCGTATTCGTATTCGTATTCGTATTCGTATTCTTATTCGTATTCGTATTCGTATTCGTATTCGTATTCGTATTCGTATTCGTGTTCATATTCGTATTCGTATTCATATTCGTATTCGTATTCGTATTCGTATTCTTATTCTTATTCGTATTCGTATTCGTATTCGTATTCTTATTCGTATTCGTATTTGTATTGGTATTCTAATTATTATTATTATTATTATTATTTTTATTATTATTATTAATATTAATGTTATTATTATTACTTTTATTATTATAATTTATTTTTTTATATTTATCGTCGAAATCTTTTTTATAAATATTTGGTTTCTTGCATACAATTGATTAAGCACTTGTGGCTAAATATAAAACAGTTAAATAACATAATATAACAAACAAAACCAATGCCGCAATGTGACTTTTTATAAAACATTGAACTTAGTGCTTGTGTTTGTGTGCTTGTACGCTGCGGTGGACTCTCGCCCTTTAAAATATCGGAATGTTTTATTTGGAAAGATAGTCAACCTATGCCAATTGGTTAGAGAAATCAGACCATTTCGAAAATTACACAAATAAGGATTTTTAAACTGCATGAGTTTTAACAATATTCTGGATAAAAACTGTGGGTGTGTGTGATTGTTCGCTTGGCACATCTGAGCTTACGAGAGCAGAACGTTGAGAGGGAAGAGCGGTTTGTGCCAGAAGAAAAAGCATACTTTTAGGCATTTCTTCACTTACTGTACGCCAAATCAGTTGGTGTTTCTGACATATATTTCAAAACTGAATCACATAATATGAATAGAACACCTCCAGCGCACTATGGGAGAAGGTCGATTTTTTGGCATTAATTACAATTTGAAAGTTTTTAAATTTCTCATGAATATTAGCAATAATTTGGTATAGTTTTGAATTTGTTTTTTTTCACATTGGACGTCTTCACATCTTCACCACCTCCCCATACAACTATGGGAACAAATCCAATATCTCATAAACTATTAGGGCTAGAGACACCAAATGCAAATTCGTCTTTAGCAGGCGCAGGTTAAGTATATTTCGGATCTCAGATATTTCCCCCCTCTGCCATGCAATTCTAATAAAACCATTCACAGCAACAATCTTTCAGATGTAGTCTTGGGATTTGGCATGTATATTACTTTGGTAACTTTAATTCTCCTGTCCAAATTTCAAGCCGATCAGATAATAAACACGGAAGTTATTGACGAAAGAAAAGTCAGTACTGCTGCACGGGGGGGAAGCAGCAGCGCGGCCGCCACTTAAAATTCGTTACGTGCGCTGCAGAGCACTGCCGCATGTGTGTGTGAGTATTTGTGTATGTGTGTGTGTTCTTGTAGGTGTATGAAGATGTGTTTGATAGTTTTAGTCCTGGGTACAGGAAGTGTTATAGTCGGGTAGTAGTAGTGTAGTAGGTAGTGTAGTCATCTAGAGCATTGTAACTGTGTAAGGAAGTTTACTAGCCGGGGTACAGATCTCAGTCTGTATGGGTCCAGCACCTACAAGAAAATTTGTAAGATGTGCTGGGACGCTGGGCGTAGGGAAAGGAAACGTTCTAGAGGAAATATATGTGTAAATTCTACGGCCTCGTACAACTCTGCACGGGATAGTTGACCAGGAGCTGACCAGGATTCTACCGCTGGTGCTCTACTGGTCAAGTGGTCTACAAACATCTGTTCTACGAATGTCCGGGATTACTCACACGGGCAGCAGGATAACCCTCGCCTTGCACTACGGTTAGTGTTATCAATGCCGGGATTGCTCACACGGACGGCAGGATATACCTCGCTACACGTTAGTGTTAGTTTTTCTTATAAATGCCGGGATTGCTCACACGGACGGCGAGATATACCT
Source organism: Hirtodrosophila confusa (assembly GCA_035043065.1). Lineage (NCBI taxonomy): Eukaryota > Metazoa > Arthropoda > Insecta > Diptera > Drosophilidae > Hirtodrosophila > Hirtodrosophila confusa. The sequence continues at coordinate 28,277 of JAWNNI010000149.1, read as the reverse complement.
CGCTATACGTTAGTATTAGTTTTTCTTATAAATGCCGGGATTGCTCACACGGACGGCGGGATATACCTCGCTCTACGGTTAGTGTTAGTTATTCTAATGTGGAGTTAAAGACAATCGTTTGGTTATTTTTTATTCCAGTTCCTTACTGTTAATTTATCAAAACTACGCGTGCCCTGCTGCACTGCCGCCTAACGGCTCTTTTACTCACGATCTTTACCCTGCGTGCTTCCGACGCACGTCTACTCACTTTTCTTGTCGCTAGCTCAGTGATCTACTCTGCCCGGCTTGGCCACGCGCGAGCCTGAAAAGTTCAATCCCACCACGAGCTTTCACTCTCCACCTCAGAGCTTTCGCTATTCACCTCACAGCTTTGCTTTGACTGAAGCCGCGCTCTGGTGGCAGGATGGAGAACTGCATCAGCTGCGCGCGCCAGCTGTGACAGATGATCGTTGCGTTTAAATTCAAACGCATTCGTTAACTGCTTAGATTTTAATGTTTATTGCTGACTTACACCTACAGCGCGCCAGGCGCTGGCGCTCCTTGCGCAACAAAAGTCTTATGGCTTCTCGCCCTTACTTAACTAATTAATAGCTACCTATAATTAATATTTAATTCATGTCCGCGCTCCATGCGCTCATGCTTCCGACGCTTATTCTAGTATTGTAAGGGGGTTGCTTAAAACCTCCTTACACTTGTTTTGTTTAATTTTTGTCGTTCATGTAGGCAGAGACTAGACAAAAGCGGATCTGAAAAACCAAATTGCTTGACATTTATCAAAACTAAAATGCTCGCTTAAATTACACTTTATATTTTCAAATATATATGGTTTTACGGCGTCTGCGTGGCAATTGTTGCTGGGCCAAACTTCAATCAACGCTGAACGGCGAAACTCGTACCCAACTGCAACATGTGTTTTTCCCCGAAGAAGGTGCAAAAACGGGCAGAAGTTATAAATTACAACTGATTCAATACAGTTTAGTGAAGATATGTCAACTTATAGATCGCCTCGATCTTTGAAGACTCAAAAGTAATATTCCACAGAACACACATACAATTGTTAACTTTTATCTAAAAATACACATCAACAACACATTGGACAATTGGACAAAAAACATAACTACTGAATAATGTCTATTAAAAATATATTTGATATACCTTGACTAACTTTTTCCATATTTGTGCATATGTCAATAGATTACACATAAATGTTCATTCACTTAAAAGTCGTAAAACGAATTCGCGCGCTTTGACACTTAGCAAAGAAACTCTGAATCAGCTGCTTTTGATCACCTGTTAAGTATTAAGGGTAGTCCGCAAAAATAAAAAGAGAATTGCTTGATATAATCTTGAGTATTAAGATTACAAAAAAAAAAACAGAATTGGAATTCCGAACAACAAAATTTTTGTGTTAATGAACTTGTTGCCCATAGTGCAGCGTCCAGACCAGTGAGTCAGACATCATCTTGGTCGGGATTCAGGCAGATAGTACTCCACTGAGTACCCAGCAGCAAGAAAAGAGGAAGAGAGCTACCCTTTCGCCAGACAACCCAATAGGAGACCTCATGCTAGCCATAGAAAATATGAGAGAAAAGTTCGACTCGACTTGGCCCCTTATTATTTACTCTGTTCATAAATGACCTTCCTTCTGTTGTAAATCACTCTCGGGTGCTGATGTATGCCGATTATGTTAAACTTTGTCTGTCATCTATTGATTTCTTATCTGGTCAAAGGTTGCAAACTGATCTTGACAGTTTTTAAGCCTGGTGTCGGGTAAATTTATTAAATCTTAATTGCGGTAAGTGTAACGTAATGTCCTTTTACAGGCGAATGCCCTTTCTTAATAATTATATTCTTAATGGTAAGCAGCTTGTTCGAATTGTGTCGGTTGATGATTTGGGTATCCTTTTAGATTCCAAGCTTAAGTTTGACAAGCATATCTTTGCCACCGTTAATCGTGCCTTTGGTGTCCTGGGTTTCATTAAGCGTTGGTCGAAGGAATTTAACGATCCCTACATTACCAAAACTCTTTATACTTCTCTTATTCGACCTATTCTTGAATATGGGTCTTGTATTTGGTGTCCCCAGTACAAGGTTCATCAGGATAGATTAGAATCGGTACAAAAACTATTTCTTCTTTTTGCACTCCGGGGTCTTAACTGGAATCCTAATACTCACTTGCCTTCTTATCGTAGTAGACTTTTACTAATAAGTCTTCCTTCTCTTTCTGATCTTAGAACCATGCTTGGTGCAATTTTCTTACACAAACTAATTAAAGGAGAAATTGATTCTTCTGAATTAATCAGCCAGATTAGTTTTGCAGTTCGGAACAGAAATTCTAGAAAGTTTCTTCCTCTTAGTCTGCAAGCTTATATTACTAACTATGCTATACATAACCCTTTTCGTATCATATGTTCTAATTATAACAATCTTTATCATGTAATATGTAATGCTAGTTCAATTTCCTTACTCAGAACTTCTCTTATATATTATCTGTGTTATCTATAGTTTTTTGTCTATTGTTTAATTTATGTTGAAATTTTATTTAGTTTGTTCTTATTTATCTGTTCCGCGATCTTCGTTACCGCACGTTATGCGGCGCGCCCCTCGGTCGGTTGCACGGGAGGTGGGTTTAATTTTGCCTGCGTCCGCGCGTTAACAAGCCCGTGCTTGGTGTCGTTTGGGCCACTTGAATGTACTGCCCGTTTAGTACATCAACGTCCGAAAACCAAAAAAAAAACCAACAAACAGCAGTAGTCTAAGAGAACGGATGGCAAAACTAGCATCAAAAGATGACATTGGGGAGCTAAAGGATTATATAGGAGTCATGTCACAATCCATGCTTGCACTCCGAGCTGAGAATCAAGCCCTTAAACAATAAATTGAGCATCTCAGAACTGATAGAGAACCCTGTAGAAAAGAGCTATGCCGCCTAATAGATTAAAACAATAGCAAAAAGATAAAGCAAATTAGCGCTCAATATAAAAATGAAATTACCACATGCGATGATTGGGCCGTCAAAAACCCATTTTGAGCGTAACAAAAACGTAAGTGTGTTAGTAGAGCTTGAGACATCGGAAATGGCATAAATGGACTGAAAGCAGAGGAAAATTGGCTGGATCGTCAATCTACATAGAGCGAGACCTTAGTCTAGAAAAACAGGAGCACAAATTAGTATTGCTGCAGCAAAAACAAGTACGAACGTTGCATCCGATAGCAGAATACTCTGTTCCCAGTCCGGTATAATTTGCTTACTTGTGGGTTCGGAAAGAGACGCGAAGAAAAAGTAGTGTATATGCCAAATCTGATAACTCTATCTGTACAGGTGTGGGAGATATAAATTTTGCTCATTTGTGGGGGAGGGGGTGGTGGGTCAAACATTTTTTCTTGACATTTCATAAAAACAAGACAAAGCACATTTCGCAAACCAAAAATACTCTTTCTCCATTCGGGAACAGAGTATAAAAAGAGCTGATGTCAATGAAGATATCAGAGTTTTTGTTAAGAATGGTGCGATAAATATAAGTGGAAAATGGATGCATTACAATGCCAACAGAGTCTTGCTAACTAAAGGACAGTCAGCGGAACATACTATTTAAACCAAATATGTCATACGTAAGACTTCTGGAACGAGCTAAGAATACAAAAAACCAACAGCAATAAAATAAATCTAAGGACCAACCGTAATATAGTAATAAACAGTCTTAATCTTAAGCTTCTAGTATCTTATAATATAGCAGGTCTAGCAGAGCATCCGGTTAGAAAAGGAGCGCCTATTTATTGCCGCTTTTTATATTAATTGCAACAATTGGATCGTAGAATATGAAGATCTGGATGACACCTTGCAGCAAACTCAGTCGGAAAACGTAATAGTGACTGGAGATCTAAACGCGACGAATTGGCAACAGTCAAGCCATTAGCTGTAACGTGGCATCGAAATAGTCACACCGTGTACGGGCACCATAAGATACGAGAGTAGGCGTAAACGGAAAAAAGCTCCTTAAGCTATGCGAAACCTACAACCTAACAGTCCCGAACTGAAATATCATAAGCGACAGTGATGACGGTCTTACTTATGTTTTCAAGAGACCGAGATAAAGAAGGAGAGCAAGCCAGTGCCAAAATTTGGATGGGTAACTCGGCTTACCACTGAGTGCGCAGTGCATCTCGATCTGAATTTTACTAACTAGTGCTCAGCGGATAGATTTAGAAGACCTAACCCAATGCATTTTAAAGCCGTCTGAATGTATGTCGAGACCCTTCAAGACCTCGTATATACAGCCATAGTTTGACAATGACTGTCTCGCAGCCAGAAGACAAGCCATTAGGTTAGGTTAGATTAGGTTACCGTGGCTGGAGCAGAGCAAAGAAAGAATCGTAAGCCTACTCCACACTTTGGCCAGGAATTGGCCCCTTGTGATACCACATGACTTCTTTTAAACATTTTGTTCCCCCTTAAACCAATTTGAAGATTTTAGGAATCTGAGGATATTGTATATCCCAGCCTCGAATGAAGGGTATTAAGACTATAGTGTCCCAGGCGTGGGAACCTTCTCCTGCTGAGTGCGGGGCAGTGGCAGAGCAGATGTTCTACGCTCTCTTCCTCTTCTTCTATACCACAGCTTCTGCAGAAATCGTGGTGTGGTACGCCCAGCTTGCTAGCGTGAGTTCCTATTAGGCAGTGGCCTGTGAGAGCCCCTATAATTGTCGAGATGTTGGATCTCTTGTGTTTAATCAAAGCAAAGGTGCGCTTTGGGTCAAGGGTGGGCCAAGTGAGTTTGGAGACCGTGCATGTAGTGAGATACTCTTTACTATGCAGTCTGAAAGTGGACAGATCGTTGGTACCTCGTCTGGCCAGTTCGTCTGCTATTTCGTTTCCTTCAATGTTACGGTGTCCAGGCACCCATACGAGGGTAATACTGAGCTGTTGGGCTATCTCGTTTAGAGACTGGGGACACTCAGTGAGTGAGGCTGCATTGTTGGTGCATGAGTCAAGCGCCTTCAAGGCGGCTTGGCTGTCTGAGTAGATGTAAATATTCCCTGCACTGATGTTATGCATGCGCAGGCAAAGAGTGGCTTCCTGGATGGCCCTCATCTCTGCCTGATACACGCTACAGTGGTCGGGAAGACGGAAACTGGTTCTGATTCGTAAATCGGGGGAATATACACCGCCGCCCACACGTTCGTCCAACTTCGACCCATCAGTGAAGATTCTGATCGAGCCTGGTACGTGCTGAAGCGGCTTTTCTCAGTCTGATCGGCTAGGTATGCAGACTCTGTATAACTTGTCAAAAGTTAGTTTTGGTGTGCAGTAGTCTGTAATAGGGGGAGTCCGAGGTATGGACTTGAAAACTGCGGTATGACCCGTGGTGCCCGTGGTCCAGTTGTTGGATTCCCTGAACCTAATGGATGAGTTTCTAGCTAATTCACTGGACAGTAGGTCCAGCGGTGAAGCATGATGTTCAGGGCTTCTGTTGGTGTGGTGCGTAGGGCTCCACTAATGTAGATTTCTGCACTTCTTTGAACTTTATGGATTGCTTTGAGGATGGATGGTAGCTCAAGTGCGGGCCACCACACTAGCTTTCCATAAAGTAGAATGGGTCGAATGACTGCTGTATACAGCCAATGTACTATGCGTGGAGAGAAACCCCATCTAGTACCTATGGCTTTCTTGCATGCAAAAAGAGCAGTGGCTTTGCTTACTTTCTGCCTAATATTTTCTTTCCAGTATAGTTTGCTGTCCAAAACTACACCGAGATACTTCGCATGGACATTTAGGGTAAGAATCGTGTTATTGATTCTGGGTAGGCTCAAAGCTGGGGGTTCATATTTCCTAGTGAAAAGAACGATCTCTGTTTTGCTCGGATTCATTCCTAGTCCACATGTTTTGGTCCATTTTATCACAGAGGGTTTGCGGAAATTTACCCTGGGTTAGGATGGCAACATCATCCGCGTAGGCAACCACCACGTGCCCCTCCTCCTCTAGTGTACATAGCAGTTGGTTTATCACCAGTACCCATAGAAGTGGAGATAGGACACCTCCCTGGGAGTGCCTCTACTGACGCACCTGCTGATCGAGGACTCTCCTAAGCAAGAGGTCACTGTCCTGCCAGTGAGCAACAGGCCTATGTGCTCAACCAGGGGATCCTCAACCCCCAGATTCATCAGTGCCGAGGTGATGGCCACTGGAAGAACGTTTTTAAAAGCTCCTTCTATGTCTAACACTAAACGATCTCTCAATTCAAGAGACTAGGGAGTGCAGAGCTGTCTTGGTGGACATGCCTTTGGTATATGCGTGCTGCGTACGCGAAAGTAGAGACGGGTTGGTAGAGTTTCTGAGATGAACATCTAAAATCCTTTCGAGGGTTTTCAAGAGAAAAGAGGAGAGACTGATTGGTCTGAAATCGTTCGGTTTAACGTGAGAAGGTTTTCCTGCCTTGGGTATGAAAACTACCTTCGTTTCCCTCCATGCTATGGGAATATGGTTCGTCGTAAGGCAGCCTGTGAAGATGTTACGAAGCCACGCTATGATATAGCTGATGCTATGTTGAAGTTGAGCCGGGTATATGTTGTCTGGGCCCGGTGATTTAAAGGGCTTGAAGGTACTGATCTCCCACCTAATCTTGTGATCGGTTATTATATCGTAAGCCCTGAATGCTGGGTTTCGGGAGATCTGAGTCGCTAGTCGTGGTGCTTGAGAGCACCCCGGAAAGTGGGTATCTAGCAGAAGTTCGAGTGTTTGCGAACTGGATTCTGTCCACGATCCATTGTCCCTTTGTAGCTCTGGGGGGTTGGTGGAGGCTAGAATCTTCCTCAGACGCGATGCGTCAGAGGTAGATTCAATATTACTGCAGAAATTGGCCCACGAGGCACGCTTTGCATTTCTTAAAGCTTTTTGTAGCTATTTGGCTCAGTCTTGTACTGCGCCCATGTAGTGTCAAGCGTTGTACTTTTGGCATGATTAAAAGTTCTCCTACACTTAGTTTTAAGTGTCTCGAGATCTGGGGACCACCATGATGGCTTGAAAAATTCTTTGGGGGTTATTTTAGGACAAGATTTGTCAAGGGCGTCTTTACAATCCCTTGATAGGGTATCGACTAGGAAGTCCACCTCTACGGCATTTTCCGGAGATAGGGGCGGGTTTTGTGACAAATTACTCCTAAGTATTCGCATGTATTTACCCTAGTTGGTTTTTTTGGAGTTATGTGTTTTTTGAGCGATGGACGAGATTCGTCCATTTTAAGTTCAATGTAGCGGTGGTCTGAGTGTTCTGGTGGAACTCTCCAGGACTTTACCTGCTGTGAAAGTCTGAGATAAGGGTAATATCCAAGACCTCACTTCTGTTTTTAATGATAAAGGTGGGGTCGTTACCTCTATTATAAATAAATAAATATTATAAATAAATAATAAATATATAAAGTCAAAAGTGACTCACCCCGCTCGTTGGTGTTTGTACTTCCCCATTGTGTGTGATGAGCGTTCGCATCTCCTCCCATGATCAAATTCGTCTTCGTGCCCGCTCTTTGTGAGACCAGGTCACGGAAAGTGGCTGACGGAAAGCATCCCTCGGTGTCGTGAGGGAGGTAAAAGGATGCCAGCCTATAAGATTTTGCCCCCAGTACAAGGCTGGCTACCGTGATGTCGCCATCACTGAACTGGGAGAGTGGAAAAGTATTGTAACGTTTTTTGATTAATAATCAGGTTCTTATTTTACCCTTACCGGTACTGTGAAGTAGGGTGTATTTGGGGGTCCTCAGGCCACAGACCCTGCCAGCAGCGATTTATGGCTCTTGGACCATCACCACATCCACCACACCAGGTGCTAGGCACAGCAGAAGCGCAGCGGAGGCTGCCTTACTGTGATCCAGATTTATTTGGAGTATCTGCATCAAGTAAGACAGCACTCCTCACCGTAATGGTACGGTCCGCTTCATCGTCTGAGGTTTCGCCTAGGAGCTTGTGCGGCAACATCTTCGGTTTCCATCTCCTCGGCCTCGCTCGGTGGGCCCACCGACTCCGCTTCAACACAGCTGGCCAGGTCCGCCTGCGCTCCAGCGTCGGACTTGTATACCTTGACGCCAACCTTACCGAACAACTAGCAAATGCTACAGCCCTTCCCTTCCAGATGCATCGTAAATAACTTCCGTGTATGCTATCCCACAGCTATATCTTTAAACAAGTTGGTATAAAACGCTTTTATAAAATTGCGGGGGAACGGGGAAGATAAGAAATTTGAAACAAATTTGATCTGCGTATAGTATACAGGAACCTACATGTCAAATTTGGTGTCTCTAGCTCTTATAGTTGCTGAAATCGACGCGTGCAAGCGGACAGACAGATGGACATGGCTTAATTGAAATCTCTTTGATACTGATCAAGAATATATATACTTTATAGGGTCGGAGATGTGTCCTTCTGCCTGTTACATATATTTGCACAGATTTAGTACCCATTTATGGGTACAGGGAATAAAAAGCTGTATGTAATTTTCGTAGACTTCAAAGCAGCTTTTGACATAATAGACAGAAATAGCCTTTTTCTCAAACTAAGCAATCTTTGGATATCAATGAAAATTATCAAAATCATAAACAGTATGTATGACCGGAACAGGGTTGCAGTTTGGGATGGTAAGGAGCAATCCCCATCGTTCGATTCAAACTTGGGCTGCCTCCTTAGCCCGTTATTATTGCATTGTATGTCGAGTATATAGCACAGTACGCATCAAAGTGCTAATGTACGCGGACGACATGGTTCTACTAGCGGGTGGTGCCGACCGTCTGCAAGCAATGATCGACTACTTACAAAATTACTGTCTAACCGGAGCCTTCAAATAAACTGCAACAAATCGAAGGTAATGATAATTAAAGACACCCGAGGACGCAGAGCCAGGGAGGATTTTTGGACCTTGAATGGACGTGGTTAAGGATTTCAAATAACTTGGGATGATACTGACGTCAAACATGTCCTTCAAAAAACATGCGGAGCATAAGCTAAAGGACTTGAAGGCAGCGCTTAATAGCAATTGAAAACAGATTTGAGCAAAGGACAGATCAAACATAGCCTTAAATATAAAGTGTTTATGGCGACAGCGAGGGCCATCATGTGCTATGCTGCACAGGTATGGGGTATATGGAGATGAATAAAGTAAACCAAATACTCCGCTATTTCATCAAAAAAGTTTTCCGTCTTCCATCGTACATACCAGATTATCCAATCCACATGGAAACTGGTTTATTCTCTATGTACCCCGTCACACTGAGCTTACATATACAATGTGTAATCAAAGTTATGCAAATGTCAAGGGATCGTCTCCCTGAATTCATTGTGGAACACCTACAACATAAAATATCGCAGTTCTTTGCCAAGTGGGAGTCTTTAGCAGCTCAGTTGAATGTCAACATTGAACTTTTGGAGCCCAGCACGTGGAGCCAGGATCGCACATTATTACTGCAGAAGCTGGATGCAAGTATTATGGAAAATTTTGAGGCACAGACACAAAGCAGCAATGACAGGATAGTATAATGACAGCTAAATTATGAGCTCCGAAAACAAAACTATTTCAACGACGAATATAACACGCAAACAATAGCAGTCCTATGCAACAGAAGTTCTTAAATTAATTTCCTGCCCTACAGAACAGGTTTAACCACTTGCTCGATTTGCACTGAGGAAACATCAAATAGAGAGACCAAATTTTTGTCACCAAAAATTTTCAACGCGGCAGGTCCCACACGCTTCGTATTTGTTCGGATGGGACCTGCCGCTTCATGTCGTGAGAGCGCGAGCATCTCTGCGGCAGGTCCCACCAAGTTCGTGGCTCTGTCGCAGATGCTAAGCGATCGCCGAGTCGAGAGCTACAAAGTATGAACATATGCGCTGTTCTGTGTTTGCATGCGTGCATACATACATACATAAAATAATATAAACAAGTAAGAATGCTATAGTCGAGTATACCCGACTACGAAACTCCCTGTACATAAGTCTAAAACATCCAATCACATATACGTCCATTTACACATACACACACACATACATAAAGACGCACACACACAGGCGGCAAAAGCGACAGCGCAAGCGAGGCATTTTAAATGGTGGCTTTTCTTCTTCCCCCCCTCTCGCTGCATCACTGAATCTTCTATCGTGAATAACTTCCGTGTTTATTATCCGATCGACTTGAAATTTGGACAGTTGATGAAGAGAGACTAAAGTATTATACATGCCAAATATAAAAGCTATATCTTGAAAATTGTTACTGTAAAACGGTTTATATCGGTTTGCGGGGGAACGGGAGGAGATATCTGAAATATGAAGCAAACTTGATCTGCGTATGGTATACAGGAACCTACATTTTAAATTTGGTGTCTCTAGTTGCTGAGATCGACACGTTCATACGGACAGACGGATAGACAGACGGAATTGTCCAAATCGAAATCTCTTTTGATACTGATCAAGAATATATATACTTTATAGGGTCGAAGATGTCTCCTTCTGCCTGTTACATACATTTGCACAGATGTAATACCCCTTTTTACCCATTTTATGGGTACAGGGAGTAAAACCTTGGTACTTTTCGGGCAATACAACGGGCGGAAAATAGTTGGAAAGCTTTAGTCTGGATTTTTAGTATTATTCGTTGAATTGGTTTTCAAATGCCAAATTATTTTGGAAAATCTACTCCACGTCGCTACGGGCGGGAAATGGAAGTCAAGGACAAATGAGTACTAATATTTGTTTAGCTAAATCGGCTTCAAGGACATTTTCATAGCGCTACACAAAAACATTCGTCACGTGGCTCAACTATATAGTTTCGTACCCCCACGGGAGGGAAAACTGTGATACGTAATTTTTGTGTATTTCTTACGGTTCACGAATGTAGTCAAATGCAATATAATGCATTTTAATCTAAGTAGTATAATATAAAGCTGATATGCGTGTGTAATTTAAATGGACACTATCAATTGTTGTATATTTAGGAACCTGGAATTATTTTTACTAATTTTATTTTACATAAAAGCTGTTATGTCTGTGCTAGTATTTAAATGGACATCTATATTTTTGGCCTATCTATATTTTTAAACAATTCTACCCATTATACTAGGTACTAAAAAAACAATTTTATGTACAGGGTATTTTATGCAATACTCAATTCATTATCTATGCATGAATGCCAGCTGGTCAAGCCATCGAATAGCAAATAAACAAAAACAATTCTCGTGCATACATATGCATATATATTCGAACTCTCTGGCTACTCCATAAGATATTATTCTCAATGGCAACACCCAAGAACAGGAAGACATATTGCACTTTATGGGGCGATGCCCAATAGTACAGGAGATTGGAATACAACACTGGAACATCGCATATTTGGACGCACAGGAGTGAGCCGACCTGCTAAATGTTCTTTTTAGCTGGCGATCACTGGCTGAATTTCTTATGGAGTGCCACCAATACCAACGCCAAATTTTAAATGAATATAGATAGTGCAGCTGTTTTTCTCACAATCAGATTTTGCTCCATAAGCTACTTGCACTAGGCTAACGGCATCTGGCACGCCTTACACTTTTTATACTATGTTCCCGAAGGGAAAATAGTATATTGGGTTTGCGAAATGTCCGTCTGTCCGTATGAACGCAATTTTTTTCCACACCCTTGAAGCTAGAGCAACAAAACTTGGTACACATGTTGGTGTATATCCTCAATTTTTGAAGTGTTAAGACCCCCCTCCACCACCACAGTTTGGGGAAAGCCTCTATCTTCCAAATTTTTAGACCCCCCACCCCCTCCCTCATAAAGGAGCAAAATCTATAACTCCCACACCTGTACAGGTAGAGTCATCAAATTTGACATACAGACTACCGTTTTTTTCGCGTCTCTTTCCGAACCCACAAATAACAAAATTATACAGGACTGGGAACATAGTATTCTGCAGTAGGGTGCGTCCGACTGCAACGTTCTTATTTGTTTTTATATTTGTGTGGTGGTCGGCACCTTGTGATCTTACCCAACCATGTATTAGGTTTAATAATCCAGGATCTACAGAGATGGTAGATGAAAACTAAAGACTAACTTAACATAAATATGGGGGAGTAAAAGTAAAACTTTAAAGGAAATAAAATATATACATATATATATTATGTACATTATTAGAGGTTTCTCCTACTGGTGAGGTCCCTTGGGTGAGTGCGCTTCAGTCTTCTGTTGAGTCTGTTGGCTAAGGGGATAGAGTGCCGAATTATTTGGGACTTAGAGGCAGTACCCCAAAGCTGAATACAATACCAAGTTGATTCAATAAAATATGTGCCGTTTTGTCCGCATTTGAAGCTTGCTGTTGGGGCGTAGCAGCCAGTTCAATTTTGTAGCTTCCACTTAGCTTTAATAGTGATACTTTGAATGTGCTGCTTCCAGTTGAGCCGTCGTTCTAGTAGCATGCCAAGATAGCGGTGGGAATTTTGCTGCATAATCAGCTCGCCGTTGAAGAAGACGCCGGGTTTGGTTTTCCGCCTCAATGTGAAACAGACGTTGCTTTACTTGGCAGAGATTTTCCTAATGTTCCAGCGGTTGGACCATTTTTCAATTTCTGCAAGATATTCGTGGACGTAATCTGCTGCCACGTGAGTATGTGTGTACGTATGAGGAGCTAGAAGCAAGAACTGCGGTGTCATCTGCGTATCATCATTCTATCGCCATTATCGATGAGTGTCCGGCTCGGTGAAGGGATTTGAGGGACTCCTGCTAATACACCTTGTAAATCGGAGAATTCACCTTTGACATCCACAAAGAAGGTGCGTTCGTCTAGAAATGACTCAAGAATGGTGTAGTATGCAGCAGGCTGAATAAGTTTGAGCTTGTGTTTAAGGCCGTTATGCCATACCCTGTCAAAGGCTTGTTGAACATTTAAATAGACAGCTACGCAGAATTGCTTCTCTTCAAAAGTTTTAAGTATATGTTCTACGATGCGGTGAACCTGCTCCGGACATCCATGTTGTCTCCTAAAGCCAAATTGGTGCACCGGCAACACGTTTTCGGTCTCATCCAGACCGAGCAATCGCTCTAGAAGTATTCAAATATTCAAATATTTTTGACATTACCAGTAAAAGACTATTAACACACGGAAGACAACAAATACCAGCATCACCAAAGCAGACACTCCCGGTGTACCAATCTTGCATTACAACAGAACAATGTTGTTGTATTCTAATGCATAAGTCTTTTGCATAGATGTAATTATTCAAACCATTTCATTAATACTGTCTTTGGGTGAACGTATTTGGAGTGACAGATTTGAAGATTTTTTCTTGCAAATTCAAAACTAAATCAGAATCATTTAGAGAATTTGTTTTATGCAACAAGTAGCCATCATATTAAGCCTTTTCATTGGAACTTAATGCTTAAAGCACCTTATGATTATTTTGTTACGTTTACAAAAATGCATTTTGATATTTTTACAAGCAAAAAGTCATTTGGCACTAAATATAATATTTTAGACCAGGAATTCGTAATCGCCTTCATTGATTCTCTTGTTAGATTCGATGGGATGTTGATTATTTTAGGATAGGAAAAATTAGTATCTGTTTTGAATAGTTGTTTTCTTAGATTCAGCAGATGGTAACTATTTTTGGAGAGGGAATAAATGTCTTGATTTAAAAATTAGGGCATTTCAAGATTACATAGTCGCATTCATAGCTTAAGCTGCAGTTTTCCATCGAGTTGATGTATGAATAATTCTTTTATTTCAATAAATATATACACATTTTATATGTATGTATATGTTTAGCAAAATTTGACAAAAATTTATTTTATTGTTAGGTCAGGAATTTGGAGTCCTCCGCATTGATGCCGTTCTTAGATTCTATAGGTTGTTGAATATTATTGGACAGGAATTAGCAGTTTTTACTCCCTATACAAGGGGTAAAAGGGGGTATGAAATCTGTGCGCAATGTATGCAACAGGCAGAAGGATACATTTCCGACCCTATAAAGTATATATATTCTTGATCAGTATCAAAAGCGATTTCGTTTTGGACATGTCCGTCTGTCTGTCCGTCTGTCCGTCCGTCCGTTTGTCCGGCTGAATGTGTCGATCTCAGCAATATAAAAGAGTTCGTGCTGACTGACTGATTGACAATCATCGCACAGCCCAAACCGTAAGAGCTAGGATGCTGAAATTTTCACATTTTGGAAGATTCCACCCACAAGCATGGAAAATCGCGAAAAACTGTTGAATGAAACTTTTTTGTTTACCATCCAATCGGCTTCAATCTCATTTTCAAAGATCTACACAAATATTCGTTTGACACATATTTCACCGCTTTTGGAAAATCCACCCACGAAGTCGGCAAATTTGCGGAAAACTGTTTTATGAAACTTGTTTGATTATCGTCCGATTGACTTCAAAATCATTTTCTAACTTTTGTGTTTATCATCCAATTATTTCGACACTAATTTTCAAAGCACCTTACATTAAATAGTGACACATGTGCTATCAGTTTTGAAAATGCACGGCCACGGTCAGAAAAGTGTTGAAAGTCTGGAATTCTGAATTTTCGTTTTTCATGCGAATGGCTTCATACTAATTTCCAAACATAAATACAGAAACCTCTGTGCTCTGCTGGCAATAGAACGGGCGGAAAATAGTTAAAAGGCTTTAGTCTGGGTTCTTCGTATTATTCTTGGAATTGGCTTCAAGTGTCGAAAGATTTTGGAAAATGTACTCCGCGTCGCCACGGGCGGAAATGGAAGTCAAGGACAAATGAGTGGGATTATTTGTTCAGTTAGATCGGCTTCAAAAACATTTTCATAGCCCTAGACAAGAAACATAAGTCACGTGGCTCAACTATATAGTTTCCTACTCCCACGGGATACGCTATTTTTGTGTATTTCTTACGGTTGACGCAGGTTGTCAAATTCAAAATAATGCGCTTTCATCTTTCGGCGGGCAAGGCCGGGGTATTACCTGCTATTATTTTCTATAACTGTTATGGGAACTATCGGCCGATAATTATGCTTTTAAGATTTTATAAACAAGATACATCGTTTCATCATTACCATGATAGCTCTAAAACTTAGTCTAAAAACCAATCTAAAGTTGATATACTAGTTTGTATAAAAACATACAGACGAATAGACGGTCAGACGGACATCGCTAGTCCGATTAGCTATTAACGTCACCTTTAAGAAGAAATATACTTTGTTGGGTCTGAAAAATGTCCATTGATTCGTCACACATTTCTTGACAAAATTATAGTGCCATCTGCCAGGATATCATAATTTCGCTCAATGTACCGTAACAAAAATATTAATTTTTAGGACGACTTACTACATTCCAAAGCAAGTAAGAATGTTCTAGTTAAGTATACCCGAGCAGACATGCTGTGCCCAGGGGTGAAATTCCCACACACTTTTTCGTACACATTCACAAATACGAACAAGTAAGACCGTTGCAGTCGGACGCACCCGACTGCAGAATACTATGTTCCCAGTCCTATATAATTTGGCTATTTGTGTGTTCAGAAAGAGACGCGAAAAAACTGCACAGGTGTGGGATATATAGATAATGCTCCTTGGTGGGGGATGGGTGGGGGGGTACACAAATGTTTGATGCAAATTTGTCCAGAAAGTTAAGATTAGTCTGTATGCCAAATTTGGTGACTCTACCTGTAAAGGTGTGTGAGATATAGATTTTTCTCCTTTGCGGAGGAGGGGGGGGGTCCAAAAATTTATTTTCTAGGCCAAGCATAAATGCAACCCACCTCTCGCCCAACCGACCGAGGGGCACGCCGCATAACCTACGGTAGCGAAAGATCGTGGACATGCAAATACAACAATAACATTATACAAAAGTTCCTAAGGATTACATAAATAACGTAAGAGTAAAGTTTTAAGTGTAGAAATTGAAGTAGCATTACTTATTAGATAGAAAAGATTGTTATAGTTAGAGCATTAGACTCGAAAGGGGTTATGAATATCATAATTAGAACTACAAGCTTGAAGAGATAGTGGAAGAAAGTTTATAGAACATCTGATCGGAACTGCAAAACTAATTTGGCTGATTAATTCAGAAGAATCAATTTCCCCATTAATTAGTTTGTGTAAGAAAATTACACCCAGCATGGTTCTACGATCAGAAAGAGAAGGCAAATTTATTAATAAAAGTCTACTACGATAAGAAGGTAAGCGAGTATTAGTATTCCAGTTAAGACCCCGGAGTGCAAAGAGCAGAAATTATTTTTGTACCGATTCCAATCTTTCATGATGAACCTTGTATTGGGGACACCAAATACAAGAACCATATTCAAGAATAGGTCGAACAAGAGAAGTATAAAGAGTTTTAGTAATGTAGGGATCGTTAAATACCTTCGACCAACGCTTAATGAAACCCAGGACACCAAAGGCACGATTAGCGGTGGAAAAGATATGCTCGTCAAACTTAAGCTTGGGATCTAAGAGGATACCCATTACCATTAAGAATATAATTATTAAGAAAGGGCATTCGCCTGTAAAAGGACATTACGTTACACTTACCACAATTAAGATTTAATAAATTTACCCGACACCAGGCTTAAAACTATCAAGATCAGTTTGCAACCTTTGACCAGATAAGAAATCAGTAGATGACAGACAAATTTTAACATCATCGGTATACATCAGCACCCGGGAGTGATTTACAACAGAAGGAAGGTCATTTATGAACAGAGTAAATAATAAGGGGCCAAGATGACTTCCTTGTGGAACTCCGGAAGTAACTTGAACAGACCTAGAAACTAAGCCTTTGAAATACACTTTTTGGGTTCTAAGAGTTAAGTAGTTGGAGATCCAAAGAATTAAGTTATTTGGAAATCCCAGAAGGTGAAGTTTATGAAGTAAAAGAGAATGATTAACAGAGTCAAAGGCCTTACTGAAATCAGTGTAAATAACGTCTGTTTGCTTTTTAGATTGAAATCCCTTGATGACAAATGAAGTGAATTTCAATAGGTTAGTGGTAGTAGTTCTATATTTCACAAACCCATGCTGGCAGGGTGAAATTATAGATCTACATAAATGTTGAAGTTGAGAAATTATTAATTTCTCAAAAATCTTAGGAATAGCAGACAACTTAGAAATACCTCTATAGTTCTCAACATTAGACTTGTTTCCTTTTTTATGGAGAGGAATAATAAATTATTCTTTCCAAATGTTGGGGAAAGAGCACAACTCCACGGACAGTTTAAAATAAAAATAGTGGCTTTAAAATGCCTTCAGCACAGTACCTAAGCACACAGCTTGGTACTCCATCAGGTCCCGGTGAAAATACTGGCTTAATGGCCTTTAAATCACGTAGAAGCGAACTTTCAGTTATTAAAGGTCCAAAAATGCAATTGGAGTTATTTACATGATAAGGATAAGGCGAAACCATATGATAAGGTTGTGAACTATAAGTCGTTTGAAAAAATTCGGCAAAAAGATCGGCAATAGCCTGATCTGAGTCAGCTGTCTTTTTTCGAAAAATACAGTTGATGGAAGTGTTGATGACCTACGCTTCGCATTAACGAAGTTATAAAACCTTTTAGGATCCCGCTGAAACTGTAACCTACAGCTTCTGAGGTAGTTGTTATAATAGTGTATATTAAGTACAGAGAAGTTACATCGGGCAATCAAATAGCGCGAAAAATCCAAGAAAGAGCCAGATTCCTTGAACTTTTTGTACAATCTCGACTTTCTATTTTTGAAGTTAGTTAAATCCCGTGTAAACCACGCAGGTTTGTTAGACCTACGTGGGTTACAAAATGGAACACAGGAATCAATTAATGAATTTAAAGTTAAATAAAAATATTCGAAAAAATTCGATTGCACAATCCATGGTTCTACACATGTACAGCTGGGACCAGTCAGTCTGGGATAGGAGCAGAGCAAGTTTAGAAAAATCGGTTTTTCGAAATTGTCGAACTCGCTCTGCAAATTTTCTGTCCGGCCTTGGCATCCTGGCTGGTAAGTCAATCAACACTTCCACAGATGGGTGATAAGGATCTTCAGGAATGGATATAGGTATAGTCCGGGAGACAGAATAGAAGGAGGAATCCAAGACAAAAATAAGATCAAACATTTTATGTAACGAATTTGGGATACCATTGATTTGACACAATGACATCCCAAATAAACTATCAGTAAAATCATGCTGAGTCGTGGGTGTCTACACGCTGGAGTCAGGACTAGAAATCCAGGTAGTTCCGGCAATATTAAAATCACCAAGAACTACAAGAAAATTACGATCAGAAAGCATAGATGACACAGAATGTAGAGCAGAAGCATGCGAAGAATAAACAGAGAAATCTGAAGAAGGTGGTATATATGAACAAGTAATAAAAAACAAACACCACAAAAACTAACTTTAACAGCAATAAATTCAATATATACAGAGCTATCGGTTATTACTATCTCAGATGAAAAATCAACGTCAACAGCAATAAGTACACCACCACCACGACGAGTAGTGCGATCTTTTCTATATATAGAGAATTTATTAGAAAGAATTTCAGAATTAAGAATGTCGGGCCTTAGCCATGTTTCAGAAAAGGTAACGACATGGAAAGGAAAAGTTAGGCTACTTAGATAAAGATTACTAAGTTTACTACAAAGACCTCTTACATTCTGATAGCCCAATGAGAGGGAGGATGTTAGTTTTTGAACTATCAGATACTACAATATGTGGGTTAGAACTACCACCGGAGGAAGGAAGTGAAATCGGAGGCCGATTTTTCTTTTTGCCGTATATTCCTTAACAACTAAGTTGTCGGGCCAGAATTGTTTGCAACAAATGTTGTTGAAATACTCTGCCGGAACACTTATTTTAAATGACGATATTTCCCGAGAATACGGGAATTTGAACTTTTCCACCGTAATGTGTGCTTTAGATTTAGCCTGTATAAAGGCCTTCACATCATCAAATGTAGTATCAGGGGCACGCCTAGAAACAAAGATTTGTTTCCGTGGTGGAATAAGGGTCTTCTTGGTAGCCAAAACAGTTGCATCCAATGGAGCCACAGCATTGGTTACTAGACCAGTTGATTCGATTGGTATATTATCACTAGAGTGCTGATCTGAAACAACAGTGTTAATAGCGAATCAGAATGCTCTACGGGGTCAGAAGGAACAGCATCCATGGGTACGATGCTATTCTCGTCACTTCTGATTATTAAACTATGAGGAGAGGGGGACGATAAATTTATCAATTCTAACTGTTTAGTAGTTACGGATGTAGTGAAAGCATGTGTAGGGAGCTGCAGTTCATTGGGGCGAATAGACAGCCTAAAATTAGCCTTCTTCCGTTTTGGAGACTCATTTAAAAGTTTCATACTTTTAAATTCGTTCTCCAAGTCGAAAAAACCATCGAACAGTTTTTTAAACCGCCCGAAAATGTCACCAAAATCTTTCTTAGTCTGCCTCATAAAACCCATAATGTCCCTTTCAACATCCCTACAGGATACACATGTCCACTTGAGGCCAGATTTTGACTCAATCTGGTCCACAATTCTGCCGTTAAGGCCAGCACATTTTTCGTGTGATACATTATCATACAGCCAGCAGCAAACAAAGCCCATCTTAGAGTTTGCTCTAACCTGGCAATTTTTAGTATAGCAGACAAACATTTTATTAAAAGAAAAATATAAATAGATCAAAAATAAACAGACGCGCTTAGAGCGCGGATTAGTAGAAATACAAAAACAAATATAAGCACAATGCAAACTGTACAAATCAACCACCAGATTGCTTGTGATGCAGTTTGTTGTTGTATTTGAACAAATTTAGTAAATATTAATGATATTAATGATATTAAATTGCAATTTAGTGTCCAACAATGTGTTTACACAACCGATGTATAATACACGTCACAAGAACCAAAAAAAAAAAACACAAGTTATCACTTGATATCACGAGGAAAATAAACAAAAACGATGCGCAAGAAAAAAAACACGTCCGTTGCGAATGCGAAGCGAATGCGATGATGCAGGTCCTCCCAGGTGGTCAACATTAGTCTGTATGCCAAATTAGGTAACTCTATCTTTGAAACTGTAGGAGATATACCCCTTGTGTTTTGGGGATAGCATATGCCGATTTTTGGGGGGTTGTGGTGGGGAGGGGGGAAAAATTTTTTTTTGCAGATCTGTTGGGAATCTCAACATTAGTCTGTATGCCAAATTTGGTGACTATATATTTAAAAATGTGGAAGATATAGGTTTTCCCCAAATTGCGGGGGAGGGGGTGGTGGTGGGTGGTCGATCTCGACACTTCATAAATTGACGGTATACACCAACAGGTGTACCAAGTTTGGTTGCTCTAGCTTAAAGATAAAGGTAAAAAAATTGCGTTCATACGGACAGACGGACATTTCGCAAACCCAATATTCTATTTTTCCTTCGGGAACATAGTATAATTAAGCTGTTCAACAGCATTGCACGACAACAGAAGTTTTCAGTTTTCTGGCTATTGCTTCCACAAGCTCTGCATTACTAAAACTAGTATTTTGAACTGTTCCTGTGTTTATTATTCGATGGATATTTTCACAATATATCAAGAATGAGAAAAGAATAATGCATTCTGAAATTCAAGGATACGTGATATGGATAAGGCGAAACCAATTGATAAGGATGTGAACTATAAGTCGTTTGCAAAAATTCAGCAAAAAGATCGGCGATAGCCGGATCTGAGTCAGCTGTTCTATTTTCGAAAAGTACAGTTGATGGGAGTATTGATGACCTACGCTTCGCATTAACGAAGTTATAAAACCTTTTAGGATCCCGCTGAAACTGTAACCTACAGCTCCTGAGGTAGTTGTTATAACAGTGTAAATTAAAAGCATAGAAATTAGATCGGGCAATCAAATAGCGAGATAAGTCCGAGGAAGAGCCAGATTCCTTGAACTTTTTGTACAATCTCGATTTCTATTTTTTAAGTTTATTAAATTACGTGTAAGCCACACAGGCTTGTTAGACCTACTAGGGATACAAAACGGGACACAAGAATCAAATAATGATTTTGACGTACAATAAAAATAATTGATTGCACAATCCATGTCTCTACACATGTACAGCTGGGACCAGTCAGTCTGGGATAGGAGCTGAGCGAGTTAAGTAAAATCGGTTTTCCTACCTGGGCATGGCACCCTGGCTGGTAAGTCATTCAACACCTCCAAAGTCGGGTGATAAGGATCTTCAGGAGTGGATATAGGTTCAGTACGGGAGACAGAATAGAATGAGGAATCCAAGACAAAAATAAGATCAAACATTTTATGTAACGAATTTGGGATACCATTGATTTGACACAATGACATCCCAAATAAACTTTCAATAAAATCGTGCTGAGATGTGGGAGTCAACACGCTAGAATCCGGACTTGAAGTCCAGGTAGTTCCGCCGACATTAAAGTCACCAAGAACTACAAGAAAATCACAATCAGAAAGCATAGATGAGACAGATTGTATAGCAGATGCATGCAAAGAACATAAGGAAATATCAGAAGAAGGTGGAATATAAGAACAAGTAATATAAATGCAAATACTGGAAACACACAATTTTACAGCAACAAATTCAATATCTATACAATTATCAATTATTACAAGCTCCGATGATAAATCAGCGTCAACAGCAATAAAAACACCACCACCACGACGAGCGGTGCGATCTTTTCTATAAATGGAGAATTTGTTAGACAGGATTTCAGAATTAAGGATGTCGTGCCTTAGCCATGTTTCAGAAAAGGCAACGACATGGAAAGGAAAGGATAGGCTATTTAGATAAAGGTTACTACGTTTGCTACAAAGACCTCTTACATTCTGATAGCCCAATGAGAGGGAGGATGTTAGTTTTTTGAACTATCAGATACTACAATATGTGGGTTAGAACTACCACCGGAGGAAGGAAGTGAAATCGGAGGCCGATTTGTATTTTTTGCCGTATATTCCTTAACAACTAAGTGGTCGGGCCAGAATTCTTTGCAACAAATGTTGTTGAAATACTCTGCCGGAACACTTATTTTAAATGACGATATTTCCCGAGAATACGTGAACTTGAACTTTTCCACCGTAATGTGTGCTTTAGATTTAGCCTGTATAAGGCCTTCACATCATCAGATGTAGTATCAGGGGCAGCAGAAACAAAGATTTGTTTCCGTGGTGGAATACCTATAAGGGTCTTCTTGGTAGCCAAAACAGTTGCATCCAATGGAGCCACAGCATTGGTTGCTAGACCAGTCGATTCGACCGGTATATTATCACTAGTCTGTTAATCTGGATCAACAGTGTTAATAGCCAGCGAATCAGAATGCTCTACGGGATCAAAAGGAACAACATCCATGGGTACGATGCTATTCTCGACACTTCTGATTATTGAATTATGAGGAAAGGGGGACGATAAATTGATCAATTCTAACTGATTAGTTGCGGATGTAGTGGAAGCTTGTGTGGGGAGCTGCAGTTCATTGGGGCCAATAGATAGCCTAAAATTAGCCTTCTTCCGTTTTGGAAGTTTCATACTTTTGAATTCGTTCTCCAAGTCGGAAAAACCATCGAACAGTTTTTTAAACCGCCCGAATATGTCACCAAAGCCTTGTTTAGTCTGACTCATGAAACCCATGATGTCCCTTTCAACATCCCTACAGGATACACATGTCAATCTGGTCCACAATTCTGCCGTTAAGGCCAGCACACTTTTCATGTGACACATTGTCACACAGCCAGCAGCGAACAAAACCCATTTTAACGTTTACTCTAACTCTGGCAATTTTTATTATAGCAGACAACCATTATAAATTTAAAAGAAAACAAGAAAGAACGGCTATCTACGGAGTGACAAAGCAATGTTTTTATACAAATCTCAATTTTCGCCACATTGCTCCTATGTGGTCCGACTTTGATAAAATTATAGGAAACTGTTTGAAGTATAAATAAACTTTCATTTAGGTTGGATAAAATATTTTTACCAAATTTGGTCAGATTGTATAAGCTCTCTAGAGACTCGGTTTTGGGTGAGTTTGGTAAGGATAGCCTTAGTGAACAAACAAGTTTTTCATACAAAAACATAGTTGTCGACAGATCAATCCTATGGCAGCTATATGTTTTTAGTGGTCCGTCCGACATATGTACTGCCTGCACAAAAAGAAGAGTCTATGCCAAGTTTCATTACGATAACTTTAAAACCGAGAGACGAGTTTGCATAGAAACAGACGGACGGACGGACAGACGGATATCGCTATATCGACTCGGCTATTCATGCTGATTCAGAATATATATACTTTGTTGGGTCAGAAACGTCTCCTTCAGTTCGTTACATATTTCAAGCCAAAATTTTAATACCCTCTGCTGGGGTATAATAAATAGACAAAAATAAAAAAATTTATCTTAGGAAAAATACGACAAAAGAAGGCACTATATGGTTATTCGGTTGACGTTGATTTGTACTTAAATACAACAACAACACTAAGCAAATATTAATGCGACCGAAATCAGCACAACGGAATCAAAATAAAGACATGAACCTCAACCCAACCAACGATAGAATCGCGCGAGAACGTTGAGAGCGCGAGTAAGTAAAAACACAAAAACAAAGTGTTAGCACAACGCAACTGCACAAATAAACCACCAGTCTGCTTGTACTGCTGTGTGTTGTTCTATTTGAACAAATTTATAAAAGTTGTTATAGTAATTAATTTTTAAATTACGTGTGTTTTCAATACAACCGATATATCACACAAGTCACAAGATAAAAACAAGTAAGAATGCTATAGTCGAGTATACCCGCCTAAAAAACTCCCTGTACCCAGTTCAAATATTTCCGATCGCGTCTTCGTACACTTACACATACTCACACACATACACAAAGACACACATACTTCAAGCGATAGCACAAGCAACAGCGCCATGCATTTGAAGTGGTGGCTGTGCTTCTTCTTTCCCCCCTGCGCTGCAGCACTGAATCTTCTTTGTTGAATAACTTCCGTGCTTATTATCCGATCGACTTGAAATTTGCACTATATCTCTTAGCTATATCTTGAAAATTGTTCCTTTTAAACGGTTTTATCGAATTGCGTGGGAAAAGGGTGGAGATATCTAAAATATGAAACAAACTTGATCTGTGTATGATATACAGCAACCTACATTTTAAATTTGGTGTCTCTAGCTCTTATAGTTGCTGAGATCGACACGTTCATACGGACAGACGGCCAAATCGAAATCTCTTTGATACTGATCAAGAATATATATACTTTATAGGGTCGGAGATGTCTCCTGCTGCCTGTTACACACATTTGAAAAGATTTAGTACCCCTTTTACCCATTTTATTTGTACAGGGAGTAAAAGGTTTTCTTACACAAATATAGTTATCGACCGATCGTTCCTATGGAAGCTATAAGTTATACTGATCCGATCCGGCCTGTTCCAACATATGTAGAACCTGCAGCAAAAAGAAGAATTTGTGTCAAGTTTCAACATATTTCTAAACCTGTGATACTAGCTTGCATAGAAACAACGGACAGACGGACATCGCTATATCGACTCGGCTATTGATGCTAATAAAAAATATATATACTTTGTGGTGTTGGAAATGTCTGCTTCCATGCGTTACACAATTTTGTCAAAATTCTTTAGTATAGCGGCCCCATATGACTGCATCAAAATGACTGATATTAGTCTTCAACGACGCGTCTGAATTTGCTTTATAATTTTCAGGCGCATCTTTTTAGATTAATAGCAGTTATTTTGATGTAATCTTTATATGGGGCCCCATACTAAAGAATTACCCAAATTTATAATACCTGCTGCAATGGAATAATAAACGTAGCGGCTAGGTCCTTCTCGATAATTCGAATTTCTTTTCGATACTTTCTGTGTTATTATTCAATTTAAGGACTGGACACACTGTGCATTTTTTTTTCTATATTTCATTGTATATTTGCATTCAGGTAGTGTGAGCGCATCGTGTACCGTCGTATATCGATAAGTTTTGAATACTGTATGTGTAATAGGCTATTCGCACTGAGCCACCATCTACCATGAACCATCATCTGGCATGTTGGTCCCATAGTCTTACCTGTGCCGAAATTTGACCATCAGTCCCACCATCTCATTTGGATGTTCCTATCCCACACGTGCCTTTTCGATTTTATGCCGATTGGTTTCGTATGCAACACTGCATATTTGATATTCACTACGAAAATGTTAACAATGTTAACAAAAATTAATGCCTAAAACAAGAAGAGCAAGAGTAAAAACCAATTGAGAAATGAAATATATATATAAATTTGTAAAACCTGACTGACCTAACAAGACATGCATAATGACCGTAATATAGACTCCAAGATATGAATAAAATTGAAATGCCAAATCATCTAGGGGTCAAACCATCACCAAAATAACAATTATTATAAAAAGCATTTGATTTTGACACAGCTATGGTAGATTGAAGTAGTAGGAGGAGTAGATTGAATATTTTATAACGTATCGACCTGTACAAGATTTGCAAAATGTCCGAAAAGTGAACTTCAATAAGCGTCGTCGTCTGCCTGCTGCTCTAAAAACTAAATTTTTGTCTGTTTTGTCGAGTTCCGTCACTAATTTATTAATTAAATCATTGTTATGCTGTAAAACAGCAACAACAAACACCCAATTTCTTAATGAAATTCATTATAATTAATATTTTTAAAATTTTCTTGGCTGCCTACGCCAAATGTTGAATTGATGGTAGATGGTGGCAGTGTGAATCGGTGTTCCACCATCCACCATCTTTTTATGCGTTTCCCGATGATGTGCTCAATGTGAATAGCGTATAAGCCGAATATAAACCAAATATGTGTGAATGGCCATTTTTTGCTATACTGAGAAGTAAACAGCTTTACCAACAGAAATGGATATTTCTATAGTGTAGTGTTTGGATTGGCAGAATCATATTGTGAACATAGCATTTAGCATTTTGCAAAATATACAACTATACGGGAAAATATACACATATTGTGAACGCGATCGGTATATTTGCTATACGTATAGCGATATACGGTATATAAACGCTCCACAGTGTGTCTGGGGCTTTACTTGAACTCGAGCAAAAAAAAGATAGTGACTCAACGGCTTAGGAAAATCTATGCCTACTGAACGAATAATGTGGTATGGTAGTGGTAGTGGTATACTAGTGTATTTCTTACAATTCTTACGACATAACTATTATACTATGTTTCAAAATATTTTCTAGTCTATTGGGTTTGAACAATGATGTATGAACGCAATTTTTATAAACACCCTTGAAGCTAGAGCAACCAATCTTGGTACACATGATGGTGTATACCCTCAGTTTATGAAGTGTCAAGCTCCTTGAAAGATCTGCATCAAAAAAATGTTGCCATAGCACCCACCTGTGCAGTTAGAGTTACCAAATTCGAATTACAGACTACTGTTTTTTCACGTCTCTTTCCCACCCCGCAAATAACCAAATTATACCGGACTTGAAACACAGTATTCTGTTTTCGGGCTGCAACATTCCTACTTGTTTTTATTGAATTACTTTGTCTGGCTTTGTTATAAGCTAGAATTATTTAAATGAAATCTTTTAATTTATAAACCAAAAGTCTGATAAGTGTTAATAAATACAATTTGGAATTTTTTTTATCTTTTTACTTTTATGAAGCTGTCACATGCGACCATTAAGGACAACATTGACGAAACAACATTCACTGAAAATCAGGAACCTTTGATGAACACTACTGAATCTGTAGCCGACTTTCCCGCGGCTGATAATAATGTGGAAATACAGTCACTATCGCATTACTTACGTTCTATTGTGTACATGCCATACTCTCTACGCATAGTTTGTCTTACTAATCTATTCTGCTGGATGTCACATGTATGCTACTCACTTTATTTCACTGACTTTGTGGGAGAAGCTGTATACAATGGGGACCCAAGAGCAAAGGAAGGCACACTGCCGCAGAGAAAATACGAAGAGGGCGTTCGATTCGGATGCTGGGGTATGGCGATGTACTCGCTTTCCTGTGCATGTTACTCTCTTGTTATTGATAAACTTATTCAACGATTCAGGTAAAATAATTTTTATAATAAAAGAAAAACAAATTCCCTTTATTAAAATTTACGAATGTAATTCCCCAATATTGAAAAAAGCGTCTCTTAAAACCTTAAATTCATGTATGTGGGATTTTTATACCGCTTATGTTTTTACACCCAGTATCCATTAAACTTTACAAGAAGCAGAGTAAAGTTAAAAACAAGTAAGAATGCTTTAGTCGATTACGAGACTTTCTGTACTCAGGCCTAAGATTTCCAAACATATTTCCGTACACTTACACATACAGAAAAAGAGTAAGTGAAAGTTGTAGTTGGCGGTCTGTGCATGATGCTCCGGCAAAGTTGCTGTTTCCGAGTGTTTTGTATTTAATCTTTGTTCTAAGTCCCTTGTGCCTGACTGATCAGTCAATCCGCTGCTGATCTTGAGTGCACTAATAAGCATCTGAGCAAAAAGAAGAACCTGGACACTCCTCTACAATGCCCGTTAATAAAACTGCCACTATTTATGATAACACCCTATGACCCACAGCAGATATTCCTGCCGTTTTAACCATGTGTGTACCAGGCTACTTGGCATCTGCGAGAGAAAGCCTCGTTCTCCTCCTAATGGTAGCATCCCCAAGTCGAAAAAAATTGGCATCTAGCTTATGCTGGGCATGGAAACAGTTTATGCTCTGCTATCGTCTGACGAAGACGATGATATGGATGTGGACTCGCTTGAAACTACTGCGGCCAACGCTGCTCCGCTACTTTCCTCTAGACACCCTGTTGATATAACTAGACATGACGTTGATGAAAAGTGTGCCCAAGCTGCTTCTCGCATCCAGGTAGCGCTTCTGCCAGAACAGCTCCCCTGTGGCGCCATGCAACGTACTAATGTCTGGAATATTTCAATCCAAGATCCCCCTGCTCAGAGTCTAAGTCGTCATCAGCAGCAGACTGATCGCGCTGGCTTCTCGGCCATCCCCTTCTCAATGGCCTAGTTTGGGTAGCCCTGTGGTGTCGAGAACTCCCACCCACCCTCTGTCTGCTGCTATTCCTCGCCATGATGTCATCAGCGCTCTGCCACACCAGATACTCAGCCTGCAAGCCGCCCAGCAAAAGGATGCGCAATCCCAATCCTCTTCCATGGATAAACTCTCTTTATCTCGACTGTATCAGATTATGACATTACTAATGCAGGTTATGAATACGCTCAGTCTCCAAATTCTGGCAACCGGCGGACCTACGCGCTTCCCTG